>JAMKQA010052379.1:0-10575 GCA_024699735.1 Posidonia australis | reverse complement strand
CCCCCCCCCCCCCCCTCTAGAGAAGCTTTAGTATCCAACACCTAGAAGTGGTCAACATCAAGAGTTGGAAAAATTGTAGTTTTTTCCCTACACTTCCACAAAAAATTGCACACAATGCCGGAAAAGTTTCAGAGCATGCCAAGAAGTTTTGAGTTCTTATCCAGCCTTAAGGAGTCATTCCTCAGCATTGCACAGAGCAGCAAGTTATCCAAGCATGTGAAGATCTTCATTGATAACTTGGTTGGATAACTTGCTGCTCTGTGCAATGCTGAGGAATGACTCCTTAAGGCTGGATAAGAACTCAGAACTTCTTGGCATGTTCTATAAAACTTTTCCAACAATGTGTGCAATTTCTGCAGAAGTGTAGAGAAAAAATTGCAATTTTTCTCCAACTTGTGTTGACAAGAGAATTGTAATATAACCATTCAAACACTTTGAATTCTCTTGTCAACATTGGCAATTAAACTTCTATTCAACTCTCTGGATTTCGTCTCCCAAAGACGCTTTTTTCTTCAACTTCGCTTCAAACAGACAAAATCCTTGTCTTTCTGGTTCTCACTCGAAAGGACGGAATTCAAAGACGTTTCTTTCCTCGACTTCGCTCTGGACGAACGAAGTCCTTGTCTCCCTGGTTCTCATCCGAGAAGGTGGAATTCAAAAACACCTATTCTAGACTTTGCTCCTGGCAAACAAAGTCCTTATCTTCCTATTTCTTGCCCGAGAGGGCTGAATTCAAAGACACTTTTCCTCGACTTCACTCTGGTCAAATGAAGTCCTTGTCTCCCTTGTTTTCGTCTGAGAGGATGGAATTCAAAGACACCTTTTGGTAACATCATTCTAGATGGATGAACTCCCAGTCCTCTTGATTCTTGTTCGGGAAGGATAGAACCTAGAGGTGCTTCTTCTTGGCTTCGCTCAAAGCAAACGAGGCTATCCTTTGGGCTGATATCCCAAACTATCCGGTTGACATCCATCAAAAATATCTACTCCCAGTTGACAGGTCCAATATCTTGCCATGCTCCTCTTGACTTCTATTCTGAACGGTTAGAATCGATGGTGCCCCTTCTTCAGTCATGCTTTCGATGGATAAGACCAAACTCTTTCCTTGGGCCGGTACCCCAAGCTACTCGATTGACACCCGTCAAAGTGTCTACCTTTTCGGTTGACAGATCTGATATCCTGTCATGCCCTTATTATGGTGGAGTCTCTAGACATGTGTTACCAGTGAAGGTAAGTGGTGTAAATGGTCAGCGGAATGCCCTATTTCAGGCATAGAGGGCACTAATAATTCACCTTATCTTCTTCGCTAATGACCAAGATTCGTTCGGGACTTGATCTTCAAGTTTTCAGAGACTGTTTTGTCGTTAATCTAGTAGCAAGTTCATCAATTTAAGACCTTGAAGTCCATCACCACTGTTCGCCAAAGACCGTTAAGCATCCATGGTCTCAAATCACCCTTACTGCCTATTTAAAGACCTTAGTGCCACACAAGAGGGATCATTAGAGAGATCGTCCCCACTCCTACTCCAGAGCTCCAACTCCTGTCCTTTCCCAGCGATCCCACACCAACACCGACACTTTCGACGTTAGTCTTAGCTATTATCAACGTTGCTCAGGACTTGAGGAGTCTCCAGTGATCTACGACACATCACAGGTAAGTCCCACACCCCTCTCCACTTCCATTCAGGCTTTGCGTGAGCGTGCAAGTCGTCGGGAGTCAATTCTCGACGCTCGATTCTTCCCTTTCTCCGGCGGTCATTGGAATTGACAGTGATGCTCGTTTCTCCTCCCTCTTGAACGTGCTCAGAGTTGGGAGTGAGGATCGTGAGCTTCAAGATCACCGTAGGCACGCTCGGGGAATCTCCTTCTGCCTTTCTTCACAGGCATCAACTGAACGGTGAGGCTCGTTGGAGTGCTGTCGCCGCTAACTGTTCGAGCCAAAAATAGTGATTTAAGTGTGCTCTCCTTAGCATGATTCTTTACTGCACTCCTTCTATGTCTCTTCTACATCCTCAGACTCCAAACGAAGCCTATCAACCTCAGACGAGGACGATTGGCATTCACGCCGGTGAGGTAACTCGGTGGATGGATCAGACAATCCCTCCACCAATTTGAGCTTTTGATTTCGCTGTCCTACATCCAATCTTGCTTCCTAGCGTGACGGTTGCAGCCTCACAAGTCCCATCACCTTCCACTAAGGGCAGTTGACATGATCTCCAATGAGATCGACGAGGAACATGATTTAACAGGTAGATTCATTATCAGAATGCATGAACAAACTCGTTTTGCATCTTACTAGCTTGCCTGATCAAGCCCCAAGTCTTTCAACTCCATCCAATCAAGAATTCAGCTAGGGATGGTCGACTGGACTGGTGAAGGGCCACATGATTCCCAACGACAGCAAAGCCTTGCAGTTAGTCCTGGCAAGAAGATCTAGCAGTTACAGGCGACGGTTTTAGCTAACAGAATTAGTTGTTGAAAATCATCGACGTAGGGCCTAAGAATTTAGGCAGTTACAACCAGTTCTTTGCTTCTTGATTTGACCCCTCTTTAATTTCTTGATCTCCATTTGACTTTCCTAGCCAACATTATCTCATTCTAGGGTATATAACATTTTGGCATGATTTGCCAAAAATGCCCTTCCCTTGTGAAATTTATCTGTTTTTACCTTGATTTCCAATTTTCATGAGTTTTTATGATTTTGATTTGTATTTGGATTTTATAGTCCAAGGGCGTTGTAACACCCTTGTGCTACACAACAGTACAAGAACTACCCATAAGCAACTAAAGAATTCTAAATGACAGAATTAAATCAATAAAGCTAAACACCCAGACTTGTGTGTGACAAAAGTGGCTCGAAAGTGATGCACCAGACTAGACTACTCCTACTCCTGAGCACCTGAAACAAGGGGAAAAAAGGAAAACATGCGTGAGTGACAAGAATGTCACCTAGTACGTGCCCCAAAACAGTGACAAAACCTGCGAAACACTGTCAGAAAGTCTCAAGAAAGCCACAATCGCCAAAACCCACACATGCGGTTAGAAAGTCTTCGAAAAAGATGTCATTTCAAAACTTTCTTTTCTTTTTCTTTCAAAATCTCATGATCATTAATAAATCGTTATATACGACTCAAGGAAAGCAAACCATTGCGTCTAGTTTCCCAGCCCAAAGCATCATTTAAGCCATTAACACAATTTATCACAAATTAGGGCTAGGAACTAGTCCACCACACAAAACCACAATTCTTATCTCAAAACTGGTCGCATCACCCTTGCCACAGGCGATCGACCTGGCCACAAGCAGCTGGTGAGGATTCCATGTCACCACACCCACGCTGCAATGCCGCGATGAACCACCCCGCACAGGAGTTCAACCGCCCCGGCCGCAGCCTCAAATGTACCCTCACTGGTACAAGCACAGAGTGCGTCCTCACGACGCCCACATGCCCGAGCACCTGGGTACTCTAACCCCAGACCCGTCCAACACCAGCACTAAGGGTAGTCTGGGTCTACCATACCCCAGGTCCTGCAGTACCACCACAGTCTCGAGGCTCCTACCCTGGACTGTAAACTCGGCAACCACAACCAAGGACACGTCCCCGACATCTCTAGAGGTCTCACTACCCCTGTCGGCAAGCCCTGGTCTAGCTGTGGTTCCTACAATTTCATAAATCTCTTTAAAACCATATGCAGTTTCTCCTTTCAAAACATTTGACAAAACCATTATTTTCATTAATAAAACTCTTTATAAATCTCACGCATTGTGCATCACATTATCATTTATGGTTCAAAAGGAACCCCAATCATTCATTCATGGTCATTGTACCATGCCATTACCCCACACATGGGTCTACATTAATCCACATAAATCATGTTTTACAATTCATGGAAAGCATCATTAAAATAACATGTTCACATGCAATATTTCATAAATCATTTCCATGCATCTCATGCCTTTATCATGCATTTATCCAAATTTATCAACATTTAACAAAGCATTTCTCAATATAGTCCTAGGTCCTGATTCGGCATACCCAATAGGGTCCCGGTCGACTAAAAATCCCTGATTTGGTCGATCGAAATCTTTTGGTATTCCGAATCCCTGTCAATTTTATCAGTCTCCTGCCATAACAGTCGACCAAAATCGTCCGGTCGTCTGAAATACTCTGATTTGGTTAACCGAATTTCCCCCTAGTCTTCGAATCAGTGGCCTAGGAACCACTTGGGAGCATTTGGGCATACTGAACACAGTTCGGCATACCGTTTTCTGCGATTGCAGAAAACCTCCCTAGCCTTTGTCGTCTCTTCTCCCCAAAGTGGGTGTAAGCAACGGACCCCTCTAAAACACCACAAACATTACAAGCAAAACATGGGGTGTAGACCTCCAAGTCTACTTCAAGACCCCTCAATCCAAACATAAAACCATTAGGCATGTTGTTCTATAGAAATTCTCAAAGGCATAAAGCTCATACGGAAATCACTGTAGCACGTATCACAACGCTAGCAAAAATCTCACGAAACACCCACGAATCAGCATGATATCCCCACAAACACATGATTCATCTCATTCACAACATTTTCCATACTTTTGCATGATTTTTACCTCATTATTCATGATTTATCCCTAATCCTCAACATGCCCTAACCAGGAAAGGAAGGAGGAAGGGGGAAACGCGTACCTGGCTTCGACAAGCCTCGCGTGCCCTCGAGCTCTGGCGATGCACGACACCAGCCTCCCCCCGCACTCGCGCGATCTCCTCCGGTGTGCGACCTCTCCTCAGCCTCCGCACTCCCTCTCGCTCTCTCTCTCTCTGGTTTCTCCACTCCTCCTCCATGCTGCACACCTCCCATAAAAGCCACCGTCGTGCCTGCCATCCCTTGGATTCCGCCGGCCCCCTGCCAGCCTCCTTGCTGTCGAAGGGACGGGACAAGCAACCCTCCCTGCCAAGCCTCACGAGTAGGAGGACAGGTTCGTGGTCACGGGGGAGAACGAGCGGCTCAAGTCACATGGGGGTTGGGCTCCTTTGACCAAGTCCAACCTCAAATGGGTCTCACCCCCAAACTTGGGTCCCAATTGCACAACAGACCCACAAGCCAAAGAAGTCACACCATAAGGGAAAAACTAGGGGCACAAAACACAGGGGGAGACCACATCCAACAAACACAACCTGGATTAACCATTAACAAACCACATACAAATTGTACAGGAAATTTCATGGTTTATATTAAATGGAAAATCAGGCATAGATGTTACAAGAGTACATTAATAGGCATGACAATGCTGACATGGACCCAAATACAGATTATTTTCCCTATTGACTTTCTTGAGCTTTTCGAGTTTCTACTGTTTGCGAGACGCTCTTTGAATATTTCTAATTTTTACATGATTTTCCTTATCACCCAAGAGCGTACATTAATGGTGTACCTTTTTCCTTTTATTCCCATTTATCATAGAGTTTTCATGTCAGGTTTTCACATTCATCCTAGGCATATGCATTAGATGTAGACAAACACGCACACATTAGATCATGAGCAAGCAGTTAACGTTGAAAGACCGATTTCTTGGACGTATGAGGGTACCTAACACCTTCCCCGTGTGTAACAAGAGTCCTTACCCTTTCTCTAGCCCACAGTAATTTGTGTGCCGCATCCATTAGGCATGAAGCACACATGTGTTTCTTTGCATTGTTTTCTTTGAGTTCTCTTTGTGTTTGGTCTTTCTCGTCTTTTCATTAAAAAACTAGTTAACGACTCATTTTCCTTATCCTTTTTCTTATCCTTCTTTGGTGTTTCTGTGTCGAGTCTTCTTTCTCAAATTCACCATCTTCAATATGACCATATCGGGACTCTTTGTGTGTTTCCACACTCGAAGAGTCATGCGGGGTTCCACATGCATGGTCACAATACCAGACTAGAGTCTCATGCTAAAGCTATTCATCTGAAATGCTATTCTCATTATTATGGCATGCTATCATTTATCAAGTTTTCTTTTATCAATTAAGTCCCATAACTTAATATAAATACAACCATGGGTGTGGAACACTATGGAGCTAGCATTCAACGTTAAACGTTGATATTCTAGGCATTTAACACTCTGACATCTAATGTTGCACTAAAATCTATCAATTCTAGCATGCTTTATTATTCCAACACCACTAAGGTATTTTCGACAACCCAACGACATATAAATTACAACATGCATGCTCAATGGCTACTATTAATCAATTAAATCTTTCAAAATAAGGGAACACAAGGCAATGGTGTTGTACACCCCTTTCCTGGGGCTAAAGTTGAACGCCCCTGAGTTAACGTTCAACACACTACAAGCTCCCCTACACTGAAAAATCTCCTTAAACCATGCACGACCCCTCCAAAAAATTTCAACCATAACACAAGGGTGGAGGGACATCAAGCACACGATAAAATCTCAAAAACTAATCTACAAACACTATAAAACTTTAACTGGAGGGGTGCGTTCCTTTTTGAGGACCCAACTCCTCCAAAGGTGCTCACCACGATCCCAAGCTTCCTTTCAGCTTCCTGTCATCCTTCCTCTTCGTCCCACTAACCTCAGCCACGCATGTAGTGTTAGGAGATTCAAGGAAATCTGTGCATGCCAAATGGAGGAAGGGAGGAAAGGAAAAGAAGGAAAAGGAGAACCAAAATCACACCTTACTGCTTTAAGTTGCAGCACCTACTCTAGCCTAAGCTCAACGTCAAGGGTGGCCGAAGATCGTCGGAACTCAGCCACGCACACCACATCCTCTTTACACACAAGGGAAACCCATCTCTCTCTTCACTTTCTTCTTCTTCTCACCATTTTCTCCCTCTCTCTCTCTCTCTCTCTCTCATATAGAGCACCCTCACCCTCTTGAAGCTCTCCCTAGCTTCCCTAAGACAAGGGAGGAGAAGAGAGGAATCTCCCCTAACGTGTAGGCCCATCTCCTACAAGAATAGGCAGCTTGACTTTTTGCATGCATCTTCAGAACAATGTACGCCTACCTGACATGCGTTCAACGCTAAACACATTATATACATATATATATATATATATATTTATTTATTTATTTATTTACAGGGAAAGGTTTAGTGTAGGACATGTCCTCATTTAAGCATTTTATGGACAACTCAAAAAACACATATTAAGATTCAAATTCAAAGTTCATTCCTTGAATCTTGAAGCACTTCATTTAGATTAGATATAAACAAAAATTCAAGGTATTTCGACCATTTTATTTTATAGATCGTGTAAATAACAAATTCAATGGTTTTAAAGCAAGAATTACTAGATCTCTAAGTTGTAAGTTTCAAAACCAAAATGTAATCAATAGATCTTAATCTAAATCTTCTGGATCAGATACACACCAAAAATTACGTCATTTAAAATTTCTTAATATGCAGATCTATTCATTTACAAATTCAAAGGTTCTTTATGAGTTATAATGAGTCATAATTAACATATCTTAGATTATTAAACTAGAAGTTTCAAAATCACTTGAAATTTTATATATGTTCATCTTAGAGAATGTAAATGACACCTAATTGTTTAGATTTTTAATTTAATGGTTGGATATTAAGATATAAAACTTGTCCTTAAAATACTTAAATGAGGATATGTCCTTAAAAGAACTTATATTATATATATATATATATATATATATAGATATATATATATATAGAGAGAGAGAGAGACAAATTTTCTAGTAGGGCCCTGCTTTACGTAGCTTAAGTAAGGCCCTTAATATAGGCGGTTAGATCTTTAACTGATGGTTTTGATTCTTTTCATTTATGTAATTATTTTGGTTTTTTTTTTAATTGTGCCAATCTGAATGTTTGCCGTGTTTTTAGAGCAAGACATGGTAACCGTTTGCAACTTCCTCGTTTTTTGGATAATATCCTTAAATAATATCCCATTAATTTCGTTATCAAATATGAAAATATCAAACTGTATTGTATATTCGTTTGGTAATAGATTATATAATAATACACATTGGCAGTTACAGATTTAATTATTCAATTACGTCACAACTAGCATTTATTACATGACCTTGAATTTAGTAAGATATTTACGAGATATTGACAGTAATAATATTTTGTTGTCTTTCACCAAAGTAGTTATTCATTTACGTGATGGTTATGTTTTTGGTTTTGCAATAGATTTTGAAATAACAAAATAGATCTCGTTTGCAGAGTTTGGTTGGATAGTCGGAACCGGTTTGCAAAGCTACTGTCGGATATATTTTCAGGTTTTCATTCTTTGACTTGGCTTGGTTTCTTGTTGTTAGTTTTATATTTTTGTTGGGTTGATAAATTTAATTATATGTGCATGCAAGTTTTTAATTGTATATAGCACGATCTAGTTAGGTTCTTTTTAGAAGAGGGCATGAAAGATGAATAACTATTTTTATAGTACTTTCAGTAGTTTTTATAAATATAGTAATTACAGAATTTTAATTTGCCTAATTATCATTATGTACTACGTAGTTTTTGATTTAAATTTGGTTGTTCAGAAGTTAAGTACAAGTATTCACGAGGGTTGTAATTTCTACAGTTACTCAAGCTTCTGGAAATACGGTTTCGTACGGATTGTCAGTTACTCAAGCTTCTGGAAATACGGTTTTGGGCTAAGTAACTAGATGAAGTGATTTACGTCTCCTGTGTTCAATGCAAAGGTTTATGAACAAGCATGAGGTTTTGAAAGAAAAGAAATGAAAGTTTGAAATGCCATTGTTTTCGAAGTTTTTCTAATAGAATATGTGGTTTTGGAAATGGTAGTTTTCTAGCAATGGTTTTCATGAGTTTTAGCGCTATTTTTGGGGCGCGTACTGGGTGACATTCCGGTCACTCACGCGTGTTTTCCTTTTTCCCTTTTGTTTCAGGTGCTCAGGTGTAGGAGTAGTCTAGTCTGGTGCATCTTTTCGAGCCACATTTGCCGCACACAGGTCTGGGTGATTAGCTTTATTTATTTATTCTGTTATTTAGATTCTTTTAGCTACTCTTGGGTAGTTCTTGTACTCTTGTGTAGCACTGGGGTGTTACAAAGTGGTATCAGAGCCTAGTTTTACTAAGTGCACCAGCTTAGGGTGTCCGACATTGTGACTTTAGCTAGACTGCTCGATTTGTAGGGGATCATAGCACCTGATTTGTTTGTTGCTTGCTTGTTTGTTGGTTTGTGGTGGCAGCAAGATGCCGCCTAGAGGTTGGGGCAGAGGCAGGACTCCCACAGCAAGTCCCGGCGAGGAGCAGGATAGTAGTTGGGGAGGTCTTCGACAGGAGCTGAGCCATATGATGCAGGGTTTTGCCTAGTCTTTTGGCAAGAATAACACTGATGGGACCAAGGCAAACCCCTGGCTTAAGCAGTTCTGTCGTTTGAGCCCGCCTACTTTTGAGTAGGGGCAAGCTAGAAGAATGTGAGGCCTGGCTGCTTGAGATTGAGAAGGTCTTGAAGGGCTTGGAGTGCCCAGCCGAGAAGTGGGTTCGTTTGGCTACCTTTCAGTGTAAGGGAGACGCAGACCAGTGGTGGAGAGCCACCCGTCGTATGAAATTCCCTAACGCTGACTTGCTGATGATATCGTGGAAGGAGTTCCGAGAAGCCTTCTACGAGAAGTACTTTCCTGTGTATGAACGAGATCGACTGGACAGGGAGTTTAGAAACCTGAAGCAGGGTAGCATGTCTGTAGCCGAATATGAGGCAGAGCAGTTCTCACAGGCATTTGACACTGAGCAGCGCAGAGCCAAGAGATTCGTGGAGGGACTGACTCCAACACTCAGATCGAGGGTCGTAGGCTACGAGTACCCCACTTTGGCTAGAGCTATGGAGTTGGCGGCCCGTTATGAGGAGGACCGCAGATTGTTCCTGGAAGATCACCCCAAGGGTAAGGGGAAGGCGTCTGCTCCACGATCTTTCACTTTTGGGAGGCATAGCTCAGGCAGCTCTGGGAGCTCTGGGAGGAAGAGGAAGGAGCGCGCCGAGTCTATTGCTGGGGGAGGAGCAGGATTCAGTCAGGCTGGTTCAAGCAGTGGCCCAGAAAAGTAGAAAGCTTGTTATATCTGTGGACGCCCGGGGCATGTGGCAGCGCAATGTTACCATCGACAACGGAATCCTGAGAAGATGGTCTGCTACAACTGTGGGAACTCTGGGCACATTCAGCGAAACTATCCTGAACCGGCAAAGCCAGCTGGGGATACGCCGCGTCAGCTAACTAAAGGGCGAGTGTGTTGGATCGAAAGGCTCCTCTAGAGGGGGGGTGAATAGAGAATTATTAATTTTAGAATTACTTCGACTACTTTTTATAGTTTAATAGAAATTGCATACAGTGGATACTATTTAACAGATATGATCAAGCTTAACTACTTAGGCAATTATCTAACATACAAGAAGAGGAAGAGAGTAATTGATATAGACAAAGAATTTATAGTGGTTCGGCAACCCCGCCTAGTCTACTCCTCAAGACCCTCTTGAGATTTTTCCCGTATCAAAATAAAATAACGGACTTACTTGTTGGCTACACCACCAACCGCTTGCTTGCTCTTCCCACTTCTCTATCCCCAAGAAGCTAGAGCCCTTTGCTTTGT
>JAMKQA010052378.1:0-10320 GCA_024699735.1 Posidonia australis | reverse complement strand
GGCGGGCTGACTGTTTTGTGGGCCGGGTCGGCCCGGCCCGGCCCGTTTTCCATGTCTACATATAAGGAGGCTCCTTCCAGAGGTCGTGCTTGGACACATAGGACTCTCGTACTCACTCACATATAGGGAGACTTGGTGGAGGAGGTGGAGAGGATTCTCAACTAAGGCTAAGGGGTGCTCTTGGTGATGGATGCTAAGCTAGTGTTGGGTGGCTTGCGAGTGATGGAGTGTTACTAAGAGGTGCCAAGAGTTGAGAGCTAAGAATCAAGAGTTTGAGGTTGTCGAGAGCTCTCATGTTGGACGAAGGCACTGTTAAATAGAAGAGAAGAATGCATGAGAATGGTCGATGATTAACTGTTTTTTGAACGGTTGGCCAAGATTGAAGTCAAGGGACTGGATTGGGATTTAAACTTCGGATGATGGCCATGATGGCCCAAACACACTAGGGTACACACCTAGATTCATGGTAGCCAACGAGAAGCGAGAAATGGATGTCCACTAGGTGAATGGACAAGTCAATTCTCACCAGAAATTAATATATCATAGGGCACCATGCACTAGGTCTTCGCACATGGAAATCATGCCAATGACATGTGCTAGAGACGTGCAGTTTTCACGCACTAGACCTATTGCATGGCCTGTTTGCTGGATCTTGGGCCTATTTCCTTGAGTGTTGGACCATCGGGCTAGCTTAGGGTGATCAAGGCTTTAGATTTTGAGTGGGTTTTAGGTATTGAATGGGTTTAGAATGCTGGATAGGTTTGAAAGAGTTGGTTAGGCTTGCCACGACCAAGGCAAGTTCTTTTAAAGGAATCCGTTGACAAGCAACTACAAGATTGAGGTGTCTACAATACCAACTAGAACATCCTTTCAAGACAAACATAAATCCAATTATTGTAATGAGCAAATTCACACAGTAATCACAAAAATGGAGCAACAATTTCAATTTCAATTTCAAAGCAACATCATTTAAATATGGATTTCAACTTATAAATGGATCCATCATTCTTGGAAAAAGTAGAGTGGCACAATACATATGAGTATGTAATATAGTGTAATACACAACATGATACTAACATGATTATTTGATGCATCACCCATCATTCTCAGACAAAGTAGTCACATAAAATAATACATAATTATCAATAAAACAAATGGACTTCTACTACATGGCACAAGCCATGGCTAGACTATCACGCACAACATCTCTCAAGGTTCCCATCTAACCATCATCAGTCGCAGCATCGTCATCAAGTTCATCATTCTCTTCCACTACAAAATCAATAATTTCATCATTCATTTTCTTATCGATGATGAAGTTGTGCAGCGCCATCGTAGCAATAACGAACTTGACTTACTTTATTTATTTATATGGAGGCATCTTATTGAGAATATTCCATCATTTCTTAAGAACACCAAAAGCATGTTCAATTACATTTCAGAGGGATGAATGCATCAATTAAACTTTTCTTCCCTCTAGGTTGGCCACTATTGAAAGTGAAACGATGATATCTTGTGTTTCGATATGGGGCCATAAAATTCTTTCAATTTGGATAATTGGAGTCAACCAAGTAGTACTCCTCTGAAATGTAAATACGATACTTGTGAATAAAATTTTGTTCAAGGTATTATAAAAGACAATTTGTATAATATATTACTAACCAAGTGGAGGAAAGCTAGGAAAGTTGTTGGGTGGGTTAGATAGTGTATGATTCAAAACTCTCCAATTGTGAGTTGTTGCTTCTTAACCAACTGATACAAATGTAAATCACATATTGAAGTTGTAAATGCCAAGCATGTTTTGCGTATTGTTCTTGGGGTCCCTTCTCAATCTATGTGTGACTTCTCATCCTTGGGAATATTTACAAGTATGTGAGTGCCATCTAGCGTTCCTATCCATTCTTAACGTATGGGTAGAATTTCCTCCCATGATGGTTTCTTATGAACTGTGGGGTTTCTTACAAGCTTCATTCAATTGTATGACCTTAGATGCCCACACACATACGACATTAGTACATTATTTAGGTGGTGACTAGTTGCCAAGTGTTAAACATTGTGTTGGACAACACAATTCTTGTGCCCATAAGTTAAAGTTTGCAAGAAATATTGTCTTTTGTTCCTCTATAGAAATAAAGCAAGTGTCCTTAAGCAGTCCATGCTCCCTAGATATGTTGTGTAATTTCATAAATGTGGTAGGCATTACCTACACGAATCAAAAGTGACTCTACTATGACCATCAATCATGTTATCAACTATTTGCCTTCTACCGAAGCCAACATTGTGAAAAATGTTTCTAATATTCCAGGAGGCATGTACATTGCCATATCAGCTATCAAGTCAAATATCCTATCAAATATTTGTTCCTTCCTTTGAATTGATGTTGGAGTTAGATCCATTGGACGACGATGATGAATTGGACACAAACATGGTAATGATGTGTTCTACATGACCAAATTTTAAGAAAATTAAGTTGGTAAAAATAGCAACTTAAAATAATGGTCGATATTGAAGTTTACAAGGGTCAATAGTTAATGAAAATAATCTAATCTAAACAGCCACATGATGGTAAGTTATGTGTATGTACATCACAAAGTTTCAAATGTACTACAAAAATCTAGAATGACAAGCTGAATGAAGAAGCATGTATTTTTTCATCACATTCGTATGGAATCACAAAATAATCGAATATCAAGGACAATGGTTTATATATGTAAGGGAAAATTTGGTAAATTAGCACAAATACACTATTCGTTTTCTAAAAATTGCTTGTAGTCAAAGAGTTCATCACCTATAATAACAACTAATAATATTAAACATTAACTTATTTTTCTGTAGAAATGATAAGAAAATAATCAAGATGAGTACGAACAGGACAATACCCATAGAATAGATATTGGAAGTACATGTTAGGACAAATCCAAAGGAAAAGAGAAGGGATTTGATTGTACCTTTCTCACTGGAGGAGTTGTAAGGGTGCGACGTGCTGGAGGAATCCCTTGGTCAACGTTAGATAGACCATTAGTTGAAGAAGGACAATTGGTGTCAATGGGAAGACCAATCGTTGGACAGCTTCAGAATGGAAGAAGAAGAAAAGTAGACCTGACAATGGATCAGATTTGGACTCAAAACTCATGACTGGAGACTTGTGAAGTTAAAGTTTAGTTCTAGAAAATAAATAAACTCTATGGATCCGTAGACCTAAATCCGATAATCCGATTTATTTAGTGGATAGAGTATGGATTCAAAAATATGTAGACCCATGAACTTGAATTATATTATAATAATTATATTTAATTATATTATAATACTTAAAAGTTAAAAATAACAATTTAGAAAATATAGGAATCAACAATATAATATTTTTTTTATTATAATATGTAAGAAATACGAGATGAAAGATTTTAAAGATAAAATTATAACTTTTTACACCTATATTTCCATTTGAATTCACTCCATCTCCTCAACCATCAAGAATAGTATCTTTCAAGATTACCGTAACAAAAATTATAAAGATTATGAGAAGAGCTTGATTTTAATAGATTTATCAATATATATTGGTTTTATTGATATGAATAAACTACGAAAGAAAATATGTTATGAAACTTTTGTAATTTAAAAGCATTGCTAATAACAATTGTCACTACGTATTTGCCACTAATTAATGCCACCAACACATACAAACAAACCGAGAAAGAAATCTCTCTCTCTCTCTCTACCAAGACCACTGCGCCTACACGTCGTCGGACCAGTCAGTAGGATCGGAGTCGTAAAACAGTCCGTCGATGAGATTATCGACCAAGGAGTCCACAAAGCAGTTGCAGCTCAAACTGAACATCTCCCCGATGCTGGCACGCGCCCTCGAGGCCCACGCGAACGCCGCGGCGAATGCCACCACCGCCAGGCACACGACCGCCGCCCCGGCCATCTCCTCCAGGTCCAGCTTCTTGAAGAGCGAGTCCCCTGTCACCACCTCCACTCCCACCGCTCCCGCAAACACCAGCTGAAGAACATAACCAAAGAAGCACAAAAACCTTAACCAGTTGGCGATATGCGTTCAAGCCATAGCCAACGTAAAACCATGAAGAAACAGATCGAAGATGGGAATCGGTATTTTGTGCGTACCATCGCTAGGCGGCCGGAGATGGTCTCGAAGTCCTGGCTCTTGCGGGAGTTCTCGATGTAGTCAGCGAGGGAAGCGAAGAAGGGAGACGATGGGTCGTCCCGGATGACGCCGTCGCGGTTGGAGTCGGAGCCGTAGGATCGGAGTGTGCAGAGGCGGGGTTGGAGGACGATCTTGGCGCTTTCCGGGGACGCATCGGCAGATTGGATCCGTGTGGGAAGCGATTCCCTTCTCTGGGCCGTCGCCGATTTCCGTGGCCTCGTCATGCATAAGATCGCAGCTGAGTTCGCGGCGGCGATCGCCATGAGAGAGAGAGAGAGAGGAGGGGAGGGTGGTGGGGGGAGGGTGGTGGATGGAGAAGGCTACTAGAGTAATTCAAATTGGTTGGGAGTATCGAAAAAGCTTTTGTTATTTCTTTTCAATCTCGTTACTCGCTGGTAACCGCACCTTGATTTCCCTGCTACCATTTTCATGTTTATCTGCAGACAGAGCTCCAGTGGGGCCGTCTTATTGGTATCTCTGGGGAGTCCTCGCTCTTAAAGGTTTTAAAGAGATTGTGAAAGAATCCGAAGAATATCAATTGTTGAACTAAATAGTTAGCAAAAATAACAGCGTGTGTTATCTGCGACTAAAAGAAAGGATTGGTGATTGCCCTTGGTTGGCCCATATCATCATTATTGCTGGTTAACGTGGGAGTCCTCTTCATCAAAAGCCAGGGAATTGCTGGTATCAAACGGAACCTTTCGAATTCTTTTGATGATTCGATCTGTCCCATTCGCGGTGTGCTAGGAATCCACGTTTGTCTGCTCGGAATCATGACTCAGAATGTGCGTCGGCCACGGAACCGCGTAGCTTTTCCGGATGGTTGGATCGACTACGTCCAAATAAAATCTGATGGTCTAGGAATTCACGGAAGCCAGAATTCAATGTCTTGGGCTAGTTGGAGGATGATAATTGTATTGAAGAATGGGTAAGGGCCACGTCAACGCCCACTCTCACCACTGATTCTAGATTGGGCTCAGAATGTCTGAGATCGGTTCGGACCGGGGCATGGCTGATGCCGTGATGTATGGATGTTGGAGAATTGACAGGGGCCGCCAGGAAAAGTGTAAGAACACCAGGTCCAACACGATATTATACATTGGGCGTTTACTTTTTGATTGCGAAATGAATCTTTATCATCTATGCCGTTAGCAAAATATGGCCACCGTAATCAAACGACTATGGTATAGCTCTCGTCTTCCTTTCTTCTAAATATAATATGAAATAAAATTACTTGTCTATATTAATTATATTTAATGGCTAAGCCCATATATCAAGAGAATTATAGATCTAGAATAATAAATAAATATATATATATATATATATATATATATATATATCTTTTACTGCATTTCTGAAAAAAAATTACATATCAAAGGCATAAAAGTTAACAAAATCTGAGAAAATCACAAGAGGTGAGGAGAATCACATAAATGACATATAGTACTAATTACTTCTTCAAATGTCATCATTTGAAATGGTGAAAAACTTATTTTTTAGTAAAAAAAGAGAATTATTGTTATGTTAGTATCCTAAAGTATTTAGATTCTCACTTTAATATTCTCAACTTTAAAAGAATTTATTTTGATAACCTCAACTTTCACCATTTCTTAATTTTGTACTTCTATTAATTTTTTATAGTTTTACAATAATTTAAGATAAAAATATCCCTTCGCCCTTCTCCTCCTCTTCTTCATCTGAAAACACTTGCAGTCCTCTTCCTCCTCCTCCTCATCATCATCATCATCTTCTTCTTCTTTTACTCACTGAATTATGAGCTCCTCTTATTCCTCCTTCGATTCTCACTGAAGACTAACCAATTCTTGTCGAAAAGTTTCGCTCCTCCATTACTATTGCGGTTTAGAGTCACCAGTGGTGACTTAGTAGACGTCATAGAATCCTAAATAGAGATTCTATAATTACAAAAGATTTTGACAACGAATGGGTGGATTCTCTATTCACTGAGCATGGTATTGAGGTCATCAACATCATCTTGGAGATAGAGGCCACATCAATGTCTTCTTAAAACCGGAAACAAAGGCAAGAAAGGTGGGCACACAATCTAGGTAGATAGAGAGAGAAAGTTACTGTTGGAGGTGGGGATCGAATCACAAGATAAGGATTGGGTCTCGCTATCATTGTCGGAGGTGGTGATCAATCATGAGATTGGGATTAGGCTGGAGGCTTGCCGTCAGAGGTAAAGATCGTACTAGACGCTTACCAATAGAGGTAGAGATCAAGTGGTAAGATCGGGATTGGGCTTGAGACTTGTTATTGGAGATGAAGATCGCACTGGACACTTGCCACCGAAGGTGGAGATTGCTGCTGAAAAAGCCCTACTTACAAGCCATTGTTGAGAAAACCTTTTTCTTACGAGTTGAAGGGGGAAAATGAGAGGTGAATCTTTTTAATAACATTAGTATTTAAATTTAACATTAAGACAAAATGAAATTTGAAGGTATCAAAGTAAATCCTTTTAAAATTGTGGATATTAAAATAAGAATTTGATATAGTTAGGATACTAACATTACAATAACACAAAAAAAAATGTAGGGATTTTTTTCATATTCAACTACATAATACTATGAAGTTTTCTTTTAGTCTGCTGAGACCTTGAGCCCTTCAACAACCCTCACTTAAATCTTTCTTTGAACTAGTGTATGCATAGAATAGACTAGATAAAAACAAAATAGAAGGTTAAAAAATTATCAGATTAAGTTGCCTTCCGCGAGACCATCCTTAGAGAAAACATCTCATACTTTGGTAAGATGGGTTGCTACGCTTTTCTCCAAGGATAAAACAATATCACGTGGTATGAATGCACAGGACTTCATTCAAGATTGTTGAATTTAGGATTGTTGATTAGTACACAAGTTACAATAGATCGAAGAGGAAGCATAGAGCACTCATAGAAAAGAGAAAAAGACGAGAGAGGAAAAATATCCGTAACTGAAAACCACATCCATCTTGTTATTAAATAAGAAAAATATCGTGAGATCGTGTGAGGAGAGGAACCAAGAACTATTTTTTTTGACTCAACTCTTAATAAGATTCAAAATTTAAATTAATTAAATATTTTATTTAATTATTATTAAAGTAAATTATAGCTAAAAGAAACCCAAGACAATCCTCGAATCCTAAAGTCCAAAGCTCAAGCCTTGCCCTCACATGTGCATATGCATGTTTGTGGTTTTCTATTCCTTTTTCATGTTCTTATAAATACTTGTTCTTGATCATTGCAAAATAGACCCTACAAAATCCTCAATTTTAGACAATGTGCAACTAAAGGTATGTATAACGCCCTACAATAATTTAAAATAAATTATATTATGGAAAATTAAAGCTAAATAGAAAATATCTAACTACCAGGAACCTATGTGTGTGACTAGGAGACTCCAGACTATATGCACTACGCTAACCCTCTGCATGCCTGCATTTGTAAACAAAAAACACGAGAAAAATGCATGAGTGACACAAGCCACCCAGTACACACTCCAATGGAAAACGCTAGAGACAAAACCTTAATTGATTTTCTTTTGAATTCATTTCGCAAACTATTTCTCAAAACTTCACAAACCAGGCCCACACTAGTCAAAACCACAACTAGGGCTCTACCAGCCCAAAACCATAAACAAAGGCCCTCAATGGCCAAAAGCACACACAATGAGTCGAGAAGTCCAGCGCTAGGCAACCAAATTCTGGTCACAAGCAGTCCACCGAAGAGCAACTAACGACGTCTGCACTGCCACAACGTGACACCATGTGCAGGAGTTGCGTCATCCCGCGATTCTCTCACCTAGAGAACCCTCACAAAGCCAACTCCTTCTTAGGAAGGTTGTCCTGTCTCTTAGGAGGCTACCAACTACAGGACACGTGTTCCACCTACACTGGCCACCACAGGGTACGCCCCCTCATGGCGTCCTTCACACACGGTGCTTAAGAGGGAGTGTTATACCTCCACACTCGACAACACCCAAGCCTCAGTGCTTACAGCGACAGTGGAGTATCATATCTCCCCGTTATGCCACAAAACACCTCAACTCGCGGACCACAACCCTAGCCTCGAGATGACAGTCAAGGAGTCTCATACCTCTAGGACTCGACGTCCTTCAGCCTCAAGTATCTCAGCCCCTGACCTCAATCAAAGAGTCGCGCTAGACCACCCGAGAATGTCGTCACATGTCCTGGTCACAAAGACACGGTCCAAAACTGTCTAGGCCCACATACAGAAAACTAGGAAAACCATTTTCCAAATCTGCCAACTCACCTCTTTTGAAATCATTTTCAAATCATTTTATATCTTTGGAAACTCTTCCAAAAACCTTTGCAAAATGGCGCATTAAGTGTCCCAAGGGACTACCACGGATGGCCTGTAATCCCACTCAATGGGACAAAACAAATCAATCCAGAAAATCCTTGGAAATCAGATTTTATAAACATATTTGGACCCTGATTCGACATGCCGAAAATTGGATTTTGTATGCCAAAATTCATTGAATCGGTCGACCGGAAGGATTTAGCAGGTCGAATCGATCGGGGGACCAAAACTGTCAGAAAAATGGTATGCTGAACAGATTCGGTATACCGAAATTCACTGATTTAGTATGCCGTTTCCACTTCGGTATGCCGAATTCCACGAATCCTAGAAAACGGCCCAAAATCCTACTATTCAAAAGCGTCCAATTGGGACCAAAGATCTGACCCCCCAAAACCAACACCAAAAATTTCACATAAAACGTCAGATGTAGACCCTCAAATCTACTCCAAATCCACACAAACAAAACTAAAATCCATTCATTATGCATCAAGATATAAAATCGCAAAGGCATAAGGGTCAAAACAACTTAAAACGCAACCACCGGCATAAATGCCCATAAATTCTCATAAAATCATAATAAATTCTAAGAATGTAAATTTACCTAGATTTCATACAACCCTATCAATTTCTACCATTTTCATGCTCTCTATTACAGGGATTGGAGATGCGTACCTGAAATGAACCTCGATGAATCCTTCGGCCAACTCCAGCGACCACGACGTCCCCGAGGCTTCCTCGACCTTGGGGACGCAACTTCGGAATTTCCCACGACGCCACGAGCCGTTGTACTCCTCCGTCGACACACGAGCACACAAAGGAAAGGGACGCAGGGGAAGAGGGACAAGGGAGGGGGAGTGAAAGAGAAAAAGAGAGAGATGAGAAGGAGGTGGAGTGAGATGGGTGGAGGGAGAATGAGTGGGAGGAGAGGAAGAAGAAGAGAAGTGGCGTGCTCGGGACGGGAAGACGCACGGAGAAGAAGAGGAGGAGAGGTGCGGAGGAAGAGTCGTCGGCTGTGTATATAAATATACACTCCAAGGTGGTTGTTGCATGCATGCATGCACAGTGCAACCACGAGCTTCCCGCACGAGCTAACAACCGCACCAAACTCTTCCAACAACCGACCCACAATGCGGCCCCACACTGACCCCACACCCGAGCCCACACAAGCACAACACCACAATGCACAGTGTCAACCACGTATAGGAACACGCAAACAAAAACTAGTCCATGAGGTCTAAGTTCAAAAGCATAAATCCACACAATAGACATCAAAATAGTAACATCCGTCTAGAAATAAATTCATTAAAATGTAAAAAATTACAAAATGAATTTTTTTACAGATGTTACAGTATGAGTGGTCACTCAAACCCTTGCAAAAGGTTCCCTCCAAAGTCTTCTCTAAAATTTTGATCTACCTTTTGATTTGAGGCTTTGGACCATTAATTGGATTTTCTACAGTGTATAGTGTCCTGATATATCTTATACTGACCTAATTGATTTTGTCTTCGTCGGCCTAACTAAAAAGGCTCAACTGGATTAACTAATCCAATCACTAAGTTCAACATAAATTACAAGCCAACTGTAGTGTATTATGTCTATCTAGTGAACGAATGATCGCCTTGGTGTTTTTACCTGTTTGTCGGAATTTCTACTCAAAGTAACATTACTACTAAAGTTTTCTCGAGGGTAAGATAGATAATATTAATCGAAATAGTTTGCTATGGCATCACAGCGCAACCAGATAGAAATAAATTCATTAAAATGTAAAAAATTACAAAATGAATTTTTTTACAGATGTTACAGTATGAGTGGTCACTCAAACCCTTGCAAAAGGTTCCCT
>JAMKQA010052376.1:0-11101 GCA_024699735.1 Posidonia australis | reverse complement strand
CCCCCCCCCCCCCCCCCCACATCCAAGAGCCACGTTGTAGCTGCGCACAGCACATGCGTGTTTCTGCCAGGGACATCAGCGGCCAACTTATAGTAGAAGTACCTCCCACATACCCGGCCAAAGGCCGTGCCATGAAAGTCACAATAATGTATCCAATCTTCACCTTCATAAGGGTAGGTGATTTGGCGGTCCTAATGCTATGGAGGAATCACTCAAAGCAACTAGTCACAGAAAGAAATAAAAGAGCACACAATGAAAGAGCATATGTTCTACATTGAAATTTAATATCCAAGGTACAATCATCGAAATGGATCACAGCAGTATACTACATGTGCTTGGATCAGCTATTCCCTCCAGTCTAGGGTCTCTTTGAGCTACTAGCATCGTGAAACAAAGAGCGCTAGGTGCCATTTCATTGATTGGCCAATCCGCCTGTGTGTGTGGCCTATAGGCCTCAAAATAGCCCATGCCTCTCACAAGAGTCAGGTCACCAGAGCTAATGCCAGTCCATAGCAGATGTGCTAGTTCAGCAGTCATGGTGGTGGAATTCTGAGGATACAGCCGGAAGATGGCAGGCATTGGGGATTGTTCAAAGGTGTCCTGACGAAAACCAAACTGATGTAGGACACGAACAGGGTGATACTCGATCCCTCTAGTCAGGCCAGGAAGGATGACCACCCTCATGTCGGTGCCATTGAAGAACACTGTAAAAGGCTTCGTGGTTGATGGGACGATCCGCCAAGCTATTTGATCTCTGGACAGTCCCTCCAGCTTCTCATAGAACTCCTGGACCCCAGAAATGGCCTAGGAATGCCTACTCTGGTAGTAAGCCTCAAATGCCGGCCTTTGAGGATGCAGGACCTCAATGCCCATGTGAGCCGCCAGTCACACCTGTCAAAACCACTGAGTCAGTAAACGTAGATGTGCCAATCTCAGTAGAATTCAAAGTTACCTGCACCAATGCTCCACAACCATAGAAATGGCGACACCGATGAAGGGCGCGGTCTAGGCCCTGATAAGTCTCCGCCAGGATCACAGGAGCCAAATCAATTGGTTTGCTCACCATCGCCAAAGAGATCTCAACTACCTCAATCGCTACTGTCATCCGGCCATGACTAAATATGAGCTCCCGAAGGAAATGAAGGATGAAGCCATGCAGCCATAGATCATCGCCCAGTACAAAGCGCCTCATGATCACTTTATCAAAGTAATCCAAGCAGAGCATGGGTTCGAAACCATCTGCACAAATTAAGTGCCTCCCACATTCTGCAGTATTTAAACCAGTTAGTTGGCAAAGAACAGACACATACACGTCCCGATGCATGAAGACCAGAGGCCCCAGTAGTCTTAACAGGCCACAAATTCGCCTAGTTTCCTCTAGGGTGATGGTCAGTTCCTCACGACCAAACCTGAACACGTGGTGGGCTGGTTTCCAGAATTTGGCCACAGTACACAGGAGATATCGTCACACCTTGACATCCCCGATCTTCAAGAGTCGCCCAGAGATCCCCCAGCATAGTAACTTCTCCCGGTCGCTGTCAGAAAGCATGTCAATCCAGCATCTTAGTACGTCCGAGCAGTGGGGAGGAGTAACTATCATTGGGAAAACCAGGAAAATCCACAAGAACACATGTCAAGAGCCCGAGATCGATGACCCAACCCTCATTTCCATTGATATCTCACCATACAGCTCATAGGAAGCACACCAGCAGTAGAAGAGAACGGAAGCTCGTTGGAGCAGTGCTGGAGCCGTCGGCGAAGGAGCGACAGAATGAACGCCAGCCAAAGGGAGAAGGGAGCAAGCCACGGAGGAAATCTGCACCAGAGGGAATGAGGTGGATTTGTGCCCCCCTCATTCAGCCAATGCCCCATTTTAAAAGGAGGGAGAAGGCTTGTGAGTAGCTGCAGATCAGCAACTTGTGACTATGTCAGAGGTCACGCGCGTCGTGGTGGCGCGGATGACATGCACGTATTGGGTAGGGATGTCGAGCCCTGTAATAGAGGCACTGAGAAGAATCGCGTGCCACCTGCGCGTATTCATCAGAGATTTCCAGTAGTCACACCATCATCTGGGATGCTCTTAGAAGGCACGCATGTCACATGCGTGTATGGTACAAGGCTCGTCAACCGAGCCGCTACTATTCAGAACTCGCCTAATTGGCGCAAAGAACCTGAAGTTCAGCTACAAGCACAGACAAGTACATCCAAGGCACACAATAAGACAGCAAAGGGAAGAAAACATTTATCCAAGAAGCAAAGCAACATAAAGGATAGTTCGAATTACAGAACCAATGTTTTATAGTCAACAATGTTTGAGTTACAAACACTTGCAAAAGTAATACAAAGTCAAGATGGGTAGCTAATCCCAGGCCTCGTCGTCGCTCTCATCTGGTTCCCACCCTTGGAAGGCACTAGCGGTGCGACGCTCGTCATTGCGCAGGAGCTGTCGAGCAATCGCAGTAGAAGCCGTACGAGCACGAGAAGGGCCAAAAGTAGAAGCGTCCGTCAAGTCCCTGACGGTGGAAGTATCCGCCTCGAGGTCGGGGTCGGCCTCGTCACCGCTGCTCCCGAGGATGACGTCCTTCAGCTGATATCCTTGAAATAAGAGGGTCAATCCTGAATGTTTTTAGAAAAGAATAATAGACTCAGAACCAGGAAAACACTCACCTCCCCACAAGCTTCCCACCGGGCCTGTTACAAATGACGATAATCTTATCAGTATGATCAGGCATGTACAGTCAAAAATTATAAGATAGAAGAGGTAGAATTCAATACCTTGGCTCGTCGCATTCGAGCATAGAAATCATTCAGCCTGCCCTTGAATCGCTGCAACAAAAGCAAACATTTGTGTCAGAATAGCCAGAATCACAGAGTCAGGTTATATCACAAGCAAAAAGTGAATTTACCTCGGCCCAGTTCTCTGAGAACCACATTTCCCACTGTTGCTCGCGTAGGTCCTCCTCAAAGAGATTGGGCTTGCAGGCGCACTTGTACCACTCCTGGTACTCGTCATAGTTGGCAGGACGAAGGATATACTGGCTCCGGTCGACCATGATCCCCGCTACAATAGAGCGAGCCTACACGTGGGTAGTGGCCCGAGGCACCATCTCGATAGGAGGCGGAAGCAGGACGCCGTAACTCCGGGGTGAACTGATGACGGACCCAACCATACAAGTAGAAGGCAGACTTCTTGAAGCAGAAGAATTTCATCTACTTCCGACAGTATGTCTGAGCGGAGTTACAAACAAGTTTGGAAAATTTGTTCCAGCCCCCTAACGTTTTTTGCAAAAAATTATGGACCAAACTAAAGTTTACCTAGTTAAAAGCAGAACTGTCCCTTAGAAAATCAGAAAAGCCAGAAAAGTCCACATAGCTCCTAGGGCCCCATGCAAGGTTTTTGAGATGAGAATCGCCACCCGGATCGGCCCTGGCAAACAGTTTCGCAGATCTTTACAATAGTTTCTTGAAATTACAGATAGGTCCCTAGACTTCTCCAAATGTCAGAAAGTTTTCTCTTGTCAAGCCCTATCTGCCAAAACAGATCTGAAGAACTCATATCAGCATCAGGCAGTCCATTACCTCAGAGAATTACCAAATAAACTAGAACTGGAAATTTTGCAAGGAAGCCCCTATGATCTTTATACTGACTGAAGCCCCAATGCATGTAGTCAGAAGCTAAGAGAATGATTCGAGAGTTTAGCCAGGGCATGAGCATCACCAGTGGAATAGCAGTTCAAGCTCAAAGGATAGTTTGGGGAAAATTTGCAGAAAAGCCCCTATTATTTCTTAAATTGCAAGAAGACCCTTACCTATCACTGGAGCAGGTTGTCTGTCGGATTTGACCTCCCATGAGAGATCAAGAATGCCCCATTACACTGTAGTTCAGCTTACGCTCGAACATTTTCAGAATTTGACAGTTAGGGGCAAGATTACCATAATGCTCCTAACAACCAACCCTAAGGTTGATGGCACTCTGATCGTCGACCAGAGCCTGCCAGGAGTCCCTCCATCCTCGGTCAAGTGCAAGGGCACCCCAGGATCATGTGGTTAATTTGCAGTGGATTTTGCCTTGGTTGGAAAATTACCATTTTGCCCCTGTTAGTGTGTAGAGGAATCTTAAGCCCTGTCCACCTGCCAAAAGCATTCACGCACCCCGTAACAATTTACGAAGACATCCTTTGGAGTAGAGTTAGTCGCAGACAGAATTCAGCGAGATTAGGTAAAATTACAGATTTGCCCCTACCTTGCCGAAAGCTTAGGGAGCACCTAAGAAGAGACAACGTCAGACCACCAACAGCGATCACTCTCCTCGGTCACTCACCTCCTTTCATTCTTTGTCAGCCCGGCAAGTCCGATAACTTGTCAGCTCTCCCCTTTCTGTCCGCTCCTAGCCGACCTGTCTGTACACCAACAACGACTATGTTCTATCTTTCTTTGTCGGCCCAACATGTCTAATAACATGTAAGCTCTCCCCTTTCTATCTACTCCTAGCTGACTTGTCTGTACACCAACAGCAACTAGGTTCTATCTTTCTTTGTCGATCTGGCAAGTCAAATAACTTGTCAACTCTCCCCTTTCTGTCCGTTCCTAGCTAACCTATTTGTACACTGACAGCGACTAGGTTCTATCCTATCAGCTCCTAGTCGATCTATCTGTACACCAACAACGACTAGGTTCTATCCTATTAGCTCCTAGCCAACCTGTCTGTACACCGACAGCAACTACGTTCTATCCTGTCAGCTCCTAGCTGATTTATTTGTACACCAACAGTGACTAGGTTCTATCCTGTCAGCTCTTAGTCAACCTGTCTGTACACCGACAGCGACTAGATTCTATCCTGTCAACTCCTAGCCGACCTATCTGTACACCAACAGTGACTAGGTTCTATACTGTTAGCTCCTAGCCGACCTGTCTGTACACCGACAGCGACTAGATTCTATCCTGTCAGCGCCTAGCCAATCTATCTGTACACCTATAGCAACTAGGTTCTATCCTGTCAACTCCTAGCCAACATGTTTATACGCCGACAACGACTAGGTTCTATCTTATTCCTTTATTCTTTTGTCGACCCAACAAGTCTGATATCTTGTCGTATTCCCCTCCTAGATCCCCGTTTAGGCGGACAGGATCTAGGATGCCCCTTTCTTTTGGGCCGGTACCCTAAACTATCTAGATGACCTCCATCACTAGTCACTTCTCGGTCGGCAAGCCCGTCAGTCTTGCCATGCCCTTCTTCTCCTCAGGCTGATAACTGAAATTGTCCAGCAATGTGTCCGTCAACTCATCAAGCATCATAGCATTCATTCGCATCTTCATATACCAGCTGGCATCTACAGAGCACAAGCATCATAATCAAGCATACTCCATATCTTCAACATCTCATATATTAGAAATGGTCATTCATCAGCATTCACTAACAACACAACAGCACTTTAGCATTAACAACACTCACACCTGCACTAGCGTCGCCCGAAACCATGTGTGTGCCCGCCTGGTTCCAACGTGCGTTCATTTAAGCATTCTAAAGGGACAACACCTGCATTAGCATCTACACCTCGACACGCGAGCCGCAACCTTCGATGCATCCACCAGATAAGCGACTCATGGCCAATAGCAATGTTTCCTTCCCATAGACTAGGACGGAGTGTCTTCTCTCAACCCTGAGCAGCGGTCTCGATTCCCTTGACTTCGCTCAGGGAGAGGGATCTGTAGACACCCCGGTTTTTTGGCCAATGTTGGCAGGTGGACCCGACAGAGAGTGTAACTAGACAGTTGATCTGGACTTACCCCAATTCCCCAACCAAACCCGTAAACCTAAAACCAACCCAAGACCTCAAATTACCTTTAACTCCACTCATCCTACTAAGCCCAACACCTAAAAATCCAGCCCGTGTGCTCTGGCCCAATGGCATGCGTGACCCGATAGCAGCCCAAGCACGCGTCAGGGCCAGGGCAACACAATGAGCGCCTCTTGACTTCTCGCTTTGCTCGTACGACCTCGTATGTCGTATGACCGATGTCGTGCAGGGAGCGTCGGTTTGTCCCTCAGCGTGCCTGACACATCCAACCTTCCATGCCCTGCCACCGGCCTTCCATACCTTATGCCACTGCACGCCACCTCTGTAGTACGCCGACGAGCCATTCCCTGGCCTCCCTGACACTGAGCCACCCATGCCATCCCACTCCACCTACCATGCCAGGCGATCAACCAAAACCCCCTTGAGCTCCTTCAGCCAAAGGACACCCAAGCATTCGCTAAAGGGGAGTAGGAAGAACTCAGATTGTTCCGCCAGAGAGAACCTAAACCCACCCCATAAACTCCGACCAGCCCCTTGTTTCCCTTTCGAGCGAGCTTCCCAAGCTTCCTAGCATCCCCCCGCTTGTTCTCGAGCCGTCCTCAGGCCATCTCTAGCCCCTCGTTTGCCATCCAACCCCTCGTCGGAGCTCTTCGTCTGCCGACACCGATGACACGCCACCGGCCACCAACAGGTAACATTCCCTCCCTGTCTCACTAGAGGATAACTTAGGGGTGTAAATTTTATTTTCCTGCACTGTTTTTCTCATGGTTTTTTCCGTCGTTTTGTTTCATCTTGCATTCCTCTCCACCGACGGTCGACCCACGCTGGTGCGAGGCTTTGTCCATTAAGCACCGGGCAAGGTCCGTCCAAACGGTAGCCCTCCTCCTCCTCTCACTCCTCTGAGCTGTCGAGTCGATCTCCCAAGCTAGGACCTCCGGTGGAGGCTCGTCGGAGGGCAGCTAGTGTTGACGCCGATGATGGTGGGACAGGGAGGATAACCCCCTACATCTCATTGGTTCTCTTGCGTGCTCGTCGTGTCGTGGCGACCCCTTCGAGATCCCAAACAACCCTCATTGTTTGGTGATGCCCCACTTTCCGAGAAGGAAGCGATGAAGGAGGCAGGCCTCGCCCCTGTTCCAGCGACGTGCCCCGATAGTGTGCTACACATGCGCGTATTGGGCAAGGTTTGCAAAGGGTCAGGTCCAACCAAGCGAAAGCCCAACCTCCTCTAGTTAGGCCATCCTTGCATGTTTGTTTCTTCAGCGTGGTTTTACTATCTGATTCGCTTGCTCCCCGACATTTTTAGTTGGTTCTTCGTCGAAGTGGTTTTGTTTGACTCTTGGCCCGTGCATGAGTCCCCAGCCTGATGTATTTACCCCACATCTTAATGCTAGTTCATGCTGTATATCTTGTGTGCTTGGGATAAGGCAATGATGGCAAGCAGCTATGGCATCTCTGGGATGCACGTTCTGAGTGCACGCAAGAGTGGCGCGTCGCACATGCGTGTGTCATCTAGGGGTGAAATTTGGCGCGGCCTAGCCATTGGTCCCACCACATTTACATCCTATGTTTTGTTTTATGTTTCCTGTTTTGATTGCGCTTAGTTTTTAGATTGACTTGTTTCCTTAGCCATATAATCTATTTCTCTTGCATCATCCATATAGCCTCATTAATTGGCACCTAAGTGCCCACATTTCCATGCATGTGAGCGAAATTCCAAGAAAGACCGACTCTCAGGCGTGCGAAGGTACCTAATACCTTCCCCATACATAACAGGAGTTCTTACCCTTTCTTTGGTTCGCAATGATCCATGTGTCTAGTCCGTTAGGCACGAGTCATCTTTATTTTCGCATTCAATTTTGAATTTTGATCCTTTGATACGATTTTCCTCGTCTTCTCATTTCAAATAGACTAGGTGGTGACTCCTTGTTTTATCCTCATATTGTTGTTTCCATTGTTTTCGAGCCGTCTTCCTGTCCTCGATTAGTCGGATTCCTCGTGGCCCTACCGGTCCCTGTGCAGTCCCGATTGCATGGGAGCGCAGTTCCCCTCTACCGGCGTGGTCACAATGTGCATTCATGTGTTTCTTAAATTCAATTGGCTTCGAATAAGATTCAAACAATCATACCATATTTGATGTTCAATAAATGATTCTTTTCGATGACCAATATGGTAATATTTCAAAATATGAGTGGTAAATTACCATACCAAAGTTGTGTTCTTTTGGTAGCCATCAAGTAAAGAATATACTTTAACCAATTCACTTTAATTTTTGCAATTATAGGCTAAACAATCTTAACCATTGCAAGTGTAAATTGATCTCTATAGCCCTTACTTTGTTATAGATTAAATTCAATGATTTTCTCCTTAATCTTGCTAATGGGGTCAATTCATTGGTTGCTAAAGGAACATCATTTTCATTGGAATCCTTACAAAGAGCTTTAGCAACATCTTTATCATCTCACAATTTATCAATCCTTCTCAAATTGATGTCTACCATCTCCAAAGAAATTCCTAATACTTTGCTAGCGATCTCCTCATCAATTCTTCTAAGGACATTATAAACATATGATAAGTGATCATAATTGGATCTAATTTCAAAGTTTGCATAAAACAAAGCAACTATTTTTGTATATGATGGAACATTAACTCCATGAGAGGGTAATCATGTCAAACTTTGAAATTGGAGGAGATCATTGATTTGCGTCAGTAAAGGTTACACCCCAAATTTACCATAATAATTTAAAACAAATTAAATTATAGGAAATTAAAAGCTAAACAGAAAAATATCAACTACTAGAAACCTGTGTGTGTGACTACGAGATTCCAGACTACATGGACTATGCTAAACCCTTTGCATGCCTGCACCTGCAATCCAAAACATGAGGAAAGCGTGAGTGACAAAGGTCACCCAACACGCACCCCATAAAACAACGGAAAACAAAACTATATTAATTTTCCTTTTAAATTCATTTCGTAATCATTTTCTCAGAAATCCCACAAAACCAGGCCCACATCAACCAAAACAACAACTGGGGCTTTATCAGTCCAAAACCACGAACGAGGCCCTCAATGGCTAAAGCCACACATAGTGAGTCAGGAAGCCCGACACCCGGCAACGAAACTCTGGCCACATGCAGTCTACTGAAGCACGACCAACGGCGTCTACACTGCCACGGTGATGGCCACCCTGTGTAGGAGCGTTCACCGTCCCGCGATTCTCTCTCTCTGGAGAACCCTCACAAGGCCAACCCTCTCTGAGAAGGCAGTCTTGTCTCTCAGGACGCTACTAGCTACGGGGCACGTGTCCCACACGCAGTGGCCACCACAAGGTACACCTCCTCACGGCATCTTCCACACGGTGCTCAGGAGGAAGTGTCATACCTCCACACCCGACAACACCCGAGCCGTAGTGCTCACAACGACAGTAGGAGTATCATACCTCCCCGTCATGCCACAAGACACCTCAACCTGTGGACTACAATCCTAGCCTCGAGACGATAGTCAAGGAGTCTCATACCTCCAAGACCTAACAACCCTCAGCCTCAGGTATCTCAACCCCTGACCTCAACCAGGGAGACGTGCCCGACCACCTAAGAATGTTGTTACATTCACTGGTCCCAACGACACGGTCCCACAGTGTCTTGGCCCGCACACAGAAAACTAGGAAAAATCATTTTCCAAAACAGACTAACCATCTCTTTGAAACCATTTTCAAAACAATTTATATCTTTGAAAATTCTTTCAAAACCTCGGCAAAATGGCACATCAGGTGTCCCATGAGACCACCACTGACGGCCCACAATCTATCTCAAATGGACAACACAAACCAATCTGAGAACCCATAGAAAATAGATTTTATAAAAATATTTGGGCCTTAATTTGGCATGCCGAAAAACGGGTTTGGTATGCCAAAAATCCATGGATCGAAAGACCAATTCAGATCGATCGACCAAAATAGGTCAACGATCAACACTCATGGCCAAATCGGTATACCAAAAGTGGTTCGGTCGACCGAAATCTCCTGATTCGATTGACCACCCAAAATTAGACGACTGAAATTCGACTAGAAGACCAATACTGAAAGTAAAACGGCATACCGAAATGGTTCGGTATGTTATTTTCTGTGAAACTAGAAAACAGCCCAAAGCTCAAACATTCGAAATCGCCCAAAGTAGGACCTAAGATTGGACCCCCAAAACAAGCACTAAAAATCTCACAAAAAACATAAGATGTAGACCTTCGAGTCTACTCCAAATCCCAACAAACAAAACCAAAATCCATTTACCATGCAACAAGACACAAATTCGCAAAGATAGAAGGGTCAGAAGGACCCAAACCACACCCATCATCATAAAACACCATAATACTACCATAAATTCTCATAAAATCACAATAAATTCTAGGAATGTAAATTTACCTAAATTTCAAGCATTCTTATCATTTTCTACCAATTTCATGCTTTCTATACATTAGTTGGAGGTGTGTACTTGCAACGAGCTCTTCGACGATCCAACTCTGATTTCCGACCAACTTCGGCAACTCCACGCGTCCTTTGCACTCCACGACCTCAGGGACGCCTCACCAGAGCTCCACTCGTCGCCGCACGCCGTCGCACGCCTTCGAGCACACCGAACAAGGGATAGAGAGGGAGGAGATAGGGAGAAACGGGAGAGGAAGAGTGAGTGGGGGAGGGATGGAGTGAGTGGGGATGGGCGAGTAGAGGGAGAGGGAGACAGTGGAGTGGAGGTGTTAGAAATAATGCATTAATTTTGATGATTACTTATGAGTGCATATTTTCATAAATATTAAAGGATGAAAAAGATTATAAAGTGTTTTCTGCATAGTTTCAAATTGTATATAAGTGTTTATTCAAAGTATCAGAAACGGCATACTGGAGTCAGAATTGGCATACCGTTTCAGTGAAAAACGATATGAACAACGGTGCTCTGCAAGAACAAAAGAAGAACTGAAAACGGCATACCATGGATGGAGCGGCATACCGTTCCAGTAAAAAACGGCATAAGCAGCGGAACTTCGGAGCAGATGAGAAAATGAAGACAATGCGAAACAACGTCATACCGTCATAAAACGGTATACCGTTTCAGGAGAAAACGGTATACCGAAAATGGCAGACCGTTGGATTTTCGACATACCGTTTTGCTCGTGGATTGCAGATTGAAGATTATTTTTGGCATACCGAGACCAAAACGGCATACCGTTGAAGTAGCCGTTTACGACCATTTTATAGACGTTAGACACATCTCGAGGCGATCCTACGGCTATAAATAGGACCCGTACAA
>JAMKQA010052375.1:0-15520 GCA_024699735.1 Posidonia australis | reverse complement strand
AAAGCATAGGCAGTGAACGAGTGGTGCTTTCGGAGCCTTGACCTCTGCCAAAGTAGTAGGCTGTGCCGCTTTACTAACACTGACACGACCCCAGTTAAGGGGGAACAAGCCCGATTTTCCATCCTACGCCAAAGCCATTAGGATGAACCACTGGAACATGTCCTTCGCAGACTGTATAGGTAAGCCTAAAGAGGAGAGGATGCATGCCCTATATGATGTATGCGAAGTATGCTTTAAGTTTTTTACTTGCAAGCTTATTAAACCATGGAGGAGATTTGCAATTTGTCCCTAGTTTGCCTTAAGATTTGATTTTGGTTGTTATGTTTTATTAACCAAAAAGGGGAAGCAAGCATGTCCCTATTCTCCTAGGCATGCCATAACAGGAAGGGAAATAAACATGCAAGTAGACATGAATAAATGAAAGCATGTGTTACAATATGTGCAAAAATGGTGGCATGGCAAATGTGAAAGAAAAACATAGCAAAATGAGATGCATGTAAAAGACACCACTTAAAAAAGATAGCATGGCATGGCATGAAAAGATAACATGGCATGGAAAAAATAAAGCAAGCAAGAAAAGCCGAAGCAAAAGAGAAATCAAAACAAAGCCGGGATCTGGTTATCCCCAGCAGAGTCGCCGGTTCCTGTAACCATGCCGGCAGGGATGGCCACAAATGGGTAATATGTGTGCCAAAAGCGGCAAAGCCACGGTAAAACGAAAAGGAGAAAAAATGCAAAAATGTAAGAGTCGCCACCTAGTCTATTCAAATGGAAGACGAGGAAAACAATAAAACACATGAAAAATCATGCAAACAAATAAAAAGGGGCTACGCAAACCAGAAATGTGGGTTGACAGGAATTTACGTTTGTCTTCAACTATGGCACCTCAGACGCAATCTGAACAGGAATACATGAAGCGTGTTCCATACTCGCAGGCCATTGGAAGCTTAATGTATGCAATGGTATGTACTCGCTCAGATTTGGCTTATCTTCTTAGTGTTGTAAGCAGGTTTATGTCCAATCCGGGAAAGGACCATTGGTAGGCCGTGAAGAGGATCTTTAGATACTTGAAGGGAACCTCTGATGTTGGGCTGATTTATGGCAACAAGCATAGTTGCAACATGGCTGGATATTCAGATTCAGATTTTGCAGGTGATGTTGATCAGAGGAGATCTTTGACAGGTTATGTCTATATAGTTGCGGATTCAGTTGGAAGTCTACACTTCAGCCTACGGTTTCATTTTCCACCACCGAGGTTGAATACATGGCAATGAAAGAAGCTGCAAAGGAAGGGATTTGACTAAAGGAGCTGCTGGAAGACTTTGGTCTGCGTTTTGATAAAGCAGATATATTTTATGATAGTCTCAACACTATTTGTTTGACCAAGGACAATGTGTTTCATGATCGCACGAAACACATTGACGTCAGGTATCACTTCCTCAGAAATGAAGACCGGATAAAGATTTTGAAGATCAACACAAGAGATAATCCAGCCGACATGTTCACCAAAGGGGTGGTTGAGAGTAAGTTCAAACATTGCTTGGACTTGCTCAACATATATGGATGCTGCTGACCCCTCGTGGGTCATTGTGATGGAGAGCTCAGCTCGAGGTGGAGGTTGTAATTCAAGACAAGATGGAGTTTGTTGAATATGTGTCTTGAATTTGGTTATAACTTGTACTAGGAATATTTTGGTCTTTTGACCAATTGGAGTGCCCAAGTATTTAAGCTTGGCTAGAGCACCTAATTTGATTGAACACATTTGTATCCCCATTTGAACTAGTGGAACAACCTCCTCCCGCTCTCCATCCGTGGATGTACCTATTTGGAGAACCACGTAAATTCTTGTGTTTGTGTGTGATTTCTTGATTCTTCTTCTTCCTCCTCCTTTGAATCTTTGCATAACAATATATATACATACATACATACATACATACACACACACACATACACCTTATCGTGTCATGTTGTAATTACACGGTATCATGTTAGGTTGTAACATATTCGTATATGACTTTTTTTTATACATAAAATAAGTTCAGGCAAGTAGGTACATAGCTATGGTATTTATAAGATGACACAAAATATGCAAAGTAAACGACATGATGTGACGTATAATTGTTCCTCTTATATAATTATACAGCCATATAAATCCTCTTGTACAATATAATCATAGCATTATTCTTGTCGACTCACATATCCTTCTGTACTTCAACGGTTATACAATTGTTTGTGGGGAGTAGGATTCTTACACCATCCCTTTGCGCTTTTGCTGCCTTCCCACGCAAAGATATACAAACTTCTCAAACACTCAACGAGTTTCAAAGAATCATCTTATGTTTTCCTTTCTTCTCTTGCAATACACAGTTCTTGAGATTTTGGAAAAATACGTACAGAACCAAAAGGCAAGATACATTGAGGAATCCATTCCGCCATTGGGTTGCAAGAGAATGAACACAGGCCTTCATTTTCTGCTGAGAATAATGTGTCAACCATCACTCCCAAAACGATGGCTAAAGTCAGAATCTAATCTATCCAGTGGTGGTCGAACGGACGTGCTACCATAGTTTTGAGATTGCCGAGCATTGCCCAACTGTTGATATGCACCAACTCCAGCGCAAGCTATAAAAGCGGATGGTGGAGGGAGAGAGAACGAGGAGGAAGGGGAAAAAGAAGGATGTAACGGCTCGTTATAGAAGTTTGGGGCTTGCCCATGGAATCTGCCGTAACTTTGTAATTCCACAGAAGGGTAAACCACTGCGGAAGGCAATGAAAGGGTAGATGCAGGGTGGCTATGGACTAGCAATTGGGTTGTCGATGAAGAGCTCTGCGGTTGCCGGCCGAGGCGGGCATTCTCGGGGAAGTTTAGCTTCGCTCGATTCCCTCGGAAGCGGAGCGCAGCGGCATCGTAGGCCCGGGCGGCATCCTCGGCGGTGTTGAACGTACCGAGCCAGACACGAGCGGCTTTGCGTGGGTCTCTTATCTCGGCGGCCCACTTGCCCCAGTGCCGTCGCCGGACTCCTCTGTACTTCGTCATCTCTGGCTCCTCCGTTTTCGTTGAGATATCACTTAGAGAGCTAGAATTTTCTATCTCTGCATAACAATGAGAAATGAATGTGAGAGCTGGCCAAGAAGATTTATAGACTGTCAACTCGTGTTCAGATACGAACGACATAGAGATCATTTTTGCTTCTGTGGGAGTATATATTATGCTCGAAGTTTGGTTTCGTTTAGTTCAACCTGAAGAACCAGCAGCTCTTTGAAAAGCTTGAAAGGGCAAAAGCCGAAGTAGACATGTAGTGAAGTGGAAACTGTTAGCTAGTCCAAAAGTAGCTTCCGAAGTTTTGTTACATTTGGTTTGTCTATTTTCGTAATTCAAGAACATGGTGTGAACTATTAGCCCTACTGCTTGACAATGTGGATTCCTGTTAATTTATCAATTTATCATGTAATGTCTTCATCTCTACTGTCATAACTTTCGTTTGTGCCTTCGTGGCAAATCACAACACGCAGAAAGAAAAGCAACGTAAATCACCTGCCCCCGTCGATGTCGTCTCCACCTCCGGAGGAGGCGAAGCACGTGAGTCTCCAATATGCATCTTCTCCGTCTCGCCAACTCCAGTGGCGCCACCATCAGTGGCAACCGCAGCACTCTCCCCGGCCAAGACATGCGTCAAGGCCGCAACGATAGCCGACATCTCCTGCTCGTGGTTGATCCCCGGGAACACGAACCGCGGGGCTGGGGGAGTACTCATCGTGGCCGTCTTGGGCAGGAAGCAGGCGACCTCGTCGGAGTTACATGGACTGGCCTTTACGAAGCACATTCAAGCAAATCCTGTAACACTAGCGATTGGACTCAACTGGTGGAATGAGATAATAGTCCCCCCAGCAATGTAGGTTTTATAAATAAACTTCTCTAGTTTGACATTTGTGTTTAGTGAACGGAATGTTGCGTGGAGTTGATTTTTTGAGAGGTTCACAAGTCAAAGCTGGTGTTGGACAGGAGAAGTACATGGCGTATAAGAGGCGTGCACGTACTGCTACGAGTTGTTGGAAATTGGATTGATTGTTGTTTTGACTCTTGCGTTTACTTCTATCAATAAATTAGGGGCTGCCGACATGGAATGTTACGTTTAAAGGTCACACGTGACAAATAGTGAGAATGGTTAAAATACAAGCAAAAAATGGAGCCAATGAGATTAAAAAAAGAAGAAAATACAAAGACAAGTAAACATGTAATATTAAAATATTTATATAATTTAAAAATAACATTTAGTTCAATTAAAAACAAAATAAATGGAAAAAAAAGGGGATTCTACTTCCTCATTACATTTAGTCTATATCTTCTCTTTATCTCTCCTAAATTAACAGTATGTAATAGATAATTAATTTTGTGAAGCTAAAAAGAATTTTTTTTTAATAAACCCATATGAATAGGTAACTAAAAAAGGTGTTAATTATTAGAATAAAAAATAGATATATAATTACAAATAAAATAGATAGAACCTACATAATGAGATTAAAATTAAATAGGGCCTACATAAATGAAATTAATGGACCCACAAAATGAGATTTAAATTAAAATAGGTAATGGAATAAGTGAACCCTACATAATAGAATTAAAGAATACAAAAAATTCAAAGAAAAAGAGAATTCTAATCTCTTGTTACTTTTAACCTATATCTTTTCCTTCTCTCTCCTAAACAAATAGATTAAGATAAGTAAAAAAATCCTACATGATGTGCAAGAAGATTAAAAAAAAGAGAAAATACAACAACATGCAAATAAGTGATATTAAAATATTTATATGGTTTAAGAAGAACATTTAACTAAATTAAAAAATAGAATAAATGGGAAAAAAAAAGAGATTCTACTAATGGAATATTAAAGAATACAAAAAGTTAAGAAAAAAAGAGGAAAAGGGAAAAAAGGGAATTCTACACTTACATTGCTTTTAATTCATTTCTGTTCTTTTTCCTTCTTAAACAAATAATATATAGTAGTTATGCAACGGCTACAGCGACAAGACTTGTAGATTTTGTGTGCACAAACTTGATTTATGCAAATTATAGCAGTCAACTTAAACGAGCAAATTAAGGGTCCACCAGGAAATGGCCAAACTGTTCAATATTGACTAAAATCACCATCCAGTGGGATCGTCGAATGTTTGTGGTATTCATTATTAGTGGTGTTTACTTGTAACTTGTGCAACTCTGAGAAAACCAAATATATTTTGTCGCGTCCCGGGACAAAACTTTAGTAGAAGACATGCCTGAATTGATTATTCTCCAGAAAACCAATGCATCCTTGCCCACATTCAAGAGAAATGAGTCGGGAAACAGGCATTTTCTTCGAGAGAGACGCGTATGGTGCAGAAACTAGTAAACTATAGAACATTGTCGACAATTGGAAAATTAGGCAGATGAGTTGACGTTCTTCACGAATAATTCGTGCAATAGATCCAACCACAGTCCTCTTGAAATGGTCGTCTCTTATGGAAGTCAAACATATTGAATATTTTGATGGAACAGTCAATGGATCAACTTTGCTTAAAGGTTTTGGAGAAATTACTTGAATGACCGTTGCATAACCTCCATTGATAGTTTAAAATATTGAATACTTTGGTGGAATTGTAGCCGGATCAACTCTGGCTGTAGATTTTGGAGTAATTTCTTGAATAATGATTTGAGGTTCATTTTGATAAGCTTAGAGTATGATGACTTATTCACAGTCACTCGCCAAGTTATGGGACTCCTTGCATACTTGATCTTAAGACATAGTAAAATTTCAATGGAACAAGGAAGAATTTGTCCATATACATGTATACCATTTTGAGACGGAATCACCACCCCCATGAGTAGAATAGCCAAGATAATAGAAATTAGGCCTCTCCCATTCATGAGGAATTAGATAACATTTGTTAGCGGTTATGAGAAAATAAATTATTTTCGTAATGGGCATTTTTTAAAAAGATAACCTACCACATTTTTTTTGAAACGAATGATTTTAAAAGTTTTTATGCATAAATGATAAGCTGTGACGTGTTGAAATAATCAAACGAAAAATATGGAATGTGGTTCAACATTTGAAAAATAAGCATTTCCTTTTTCAAACACTAGTGTAACATTCATGACCTTGGGGTTGCACATGTGTCACATGTGTTTTATTTGCACTTCTGGGTGATGTGTTTAGTCACGTATCTTGAGTTTTCTTGGGTCAAAGGGTAGTGAACCTTGTTTGAGAGATTGGTATCCTAAGTAATCTTCTTTTGATATGTGTATTTGATCAAGGAAAATTGTGAATTAAGGACTTTGGATGCATGTTATGAGTTATGAATTGATCCAAGAAAAGATATGATGATTATTATTATGATATTGAAAAGTTGATAATTCGTTTTTCTATTAAATGAAGTGGAGGAGAAGGTTCTCAGGGGTTCCTTGAAGCTTCAGAGATGGTTTCGCAACCTGTAGAGTAAGAGGTGAGGAGAATTCCTTGATTTTAAAGTTATTTCTCCTTTTTCTTCTTCTCCTTTGCTTGTGTTGATTTTTGTGACCTTGTTGGACTTCTGTGTCATGGTTGGAGTTTGGAGAGGAACTTTGACCTGCGGGAGGAGTGGTAGAGCTTGATTGGAGCTCCGATGAACTTAGAATATTTCTAGTGGATTTGTCTTTGGACCCATGGCACACACCCATGAGATATTTAGTCTCTTCTACTTCATGCTTGTTTATGAATGCATGTTTAAGTAGGATTTCAATGCCTAATTGTGAATGTTTAAGACTTGATTAGATGGAACTTGGCAAGCTGAAATCATAATCATAGATCTTGATTGAGTTGCAGAAAGTCTTACTTTAGACGAACCTTTGTGCCTTCTTTTGAGTATATCTTGAGCTATATTGATCCAAATGCTTTGATCTTGGTTCCTATGCGAAGGAGACCTAGTAAGATTTAGAATGGAATATAATGTTGTTATGTTTGGATTTGTGTGGTGGTCTGAAAGTTGGGAGTTGGTAGTAAGACCTATTCTACTGAATTGATTAGACCTTTCTCCCTTATTTGGACTATGTTTTGAGTTACACAACCTGGCACCCTATGCAACTTGCTCCATTGGAAAGTAGATTCCTTGATGCTCAAAGTTATGTATGTTATGTGCAACCTTGTCATATGATTATGCTCCGATAGTTTGAATTGTTTAGTAGTAAACTTTTACTTAGTTTGCCCCGTCATGACCTTGAGGCCTTGTTTTATTTGTACCTTGAGCTTTAGTGTCCAAAACTATGTGGGACTTATCCCATTGTAGAGACGACTTAATAAGCTTCAAGATGGTGTATGATATTTATAGTCTTGCTTGAGTTTGGTATTTTTCTTGCATGACTTTCTTGAGAATATCTTTACTATAGTTGTAGAGTGACCTTTCTTCCAGGTTGAATTATTATGATTTTGGTTTTGTTGCAAAGTAGAATTCTTGATCTTTAAGGTGTATATATAGGATCCTATTGAATGATTTTTGAGCTCTAAAAGTAGTCATCTTCAAAAGTAAGTTTTCTAGATTCTATTGCAGGTTCAGTTTTTATGATGCTTTATTTATCAAGCACTTGCTAATTGATCAATGTAGGAAAAAATGTTTTTCTTATGTGTATGGGTGTTTGTTGAGCTTTATGGGGTTATAGGAGGCCTACCATTGGGATGCTGGCTCATAGTAAGCAGTAGCAGGGACTAGGCATGACCTTGGGGCACGATCCCATGTGTGGATGAGCTACATGATTTGCTAGCACAGAGTATTGGCAAGATGTCTAGTTTTCAGTTGTTACTTGTTCAAATTTTTTGGGGTTTGGTTATGGTGTTATGTTGTCGAGCTTTGAGAGCTTTGGTTTTTGCTATGTGTTGGGCATAATACTCTAGAACATAAGTGCACTTCTGGCATGTTTTAGTGGCACGTATGGCCTGCACATATAGGCTACACGTTTTGACCTTGAACAACAGGAAGCTGTAATCTGTTGTGTTGGAGTGTGGTTTTGGTTTTATTCGAGAAGTTTTAAATGTTTCCTTCAAACGTGATTTGAAAAATGATAGAAAGAGTTTTAAAGGATTTCCACTGTTCTTATTGTGGACCAAGAGAGCCGAGGTTGAAGATGGAAGGCCAAGAGGATTGAAGTTAAGTTCAAGAACTAATAGACCAATGGATTATGTTGGCAGATTCAGGAGGTATGATAACACTAGATAGTCAATTACAATACCAAGACTGAGGTTTAAACCAAGAGATTGTAGGGTTGTGTTAGTGGATCCAGAGGATATGATACCTTTGAGTAGTTAATTACAAGACTAAGGCTGAGATTCTAGTGTTAGGTGTTGGTAGAATTAAGACGTTTGAGTCCTCTAGGTGATTTGAGCATTGAGACTTAGGACGTTGAGAGAGTATACCTTGTATTGTTCTACCAAAGCATCATATGCATGTGTCTCGTTTCTGGTAACATCCTTGAGTGGAAAATTTTGAGAGTTCTACGAGATTCAGGACAGAAGAGCTCCTTATATGGTGGTTCTTGCCATGATAGTGTAGTGTGCTTCGACAATTGTTTGTGAGCCTGTGTCAGTTGCTTGGCGTTAGGCAATTTGATACAATGTGTTTCATTTTGTAGTGGTGTTGCAATTTTCAGTGAAATTGTTATTGACTTTTGGATACATGTTTTTATGATAAGATGCATCATGGCATTGTAGTTTAGTCATTATGTAATACCTCCAATGCCACAAACTAACATCCACACTACCCAAAGCAATTATCAACAAAATAAATAAATAATCCTGTAGGTAGTTAAACAAATAAGCTATTAACTGCAGTAAAATTAACAAAAGTCTATTCTACTTAGGACTTGTGGTATGCGGCTATGTGGCTCCAAGTATGTGTACTAGAAGGGACTACAGCTTCACGAATTGCAACTGCAACAAAACCACGAAGAAATACATAGGAGTGACATCCGTTGTCACCTAGTATGTGCCTATCATAACCAAAAACCTTAAACTACAAACTGGAGCTGTCACGTCTAGTTCCCAGAGACACAGTAGCCACTCTTAGCAGTACCAAGACTACACTAGAGAGAAACACCAAAATCTTGCTAAAAACATAGTAAATCGATCAACTAGAAAATCACTTTCTTAAAACGTGCCTTTCAAAACATTCACTTTTATTTGTTTAAATCACATGCACTTTTGAAACCACTTTATACAATTCTGGAAAGCCAAACCACTGCTAAAACTACCTCAAAACCACAATACAGACATTCAGTGCAAAATCTTGTCGAGTCACCTTAGCCATAGGCGACCAACCAATCACAAGCAGTTGTCGAGGGCTAGAATCCTGGTCCCTACTGCAATACCATAGAGAATTACCCCATACAAGAGTCCATTTGTTTCAGGAACTCTACCCTTAACAAATAAATAATTATATCATTGCATGAGGTGTGTCCATTGATGTCCCTTGGTGCTCGAGCATCTAGGGACTCTAATCTTATATTCGACCAGCACCACCCTAGGTATTCGGGGGACTCAAACCCTAGACCCTGTAGTGCAACCACCACAATTACGGAGACTCTAACTTCGAACTCTTCTAACAGCACGTCTAGGGGACTCGAACTCTTTACCCCATTGGGAAAAAAAATCGGCAACTACAACCTCAAACTCGCACCCAATCTTTTAGAATACCCTTGGTCCATTAGTACGATCTATGGTTACGTGGTTCCATTTAAAAACCATGGAAAATTATTTCCAAAACCATATGACTTCTTTTCAAAATCATTTTTAAAATATTTTTATATTGAGAAATCATGTACAGAATCAAAACCATGAATCAATCCATTCTAATCCATCGCAAAACCAACCACAGCCACAATCATAGGGTCTGATTTGACCCAATCTGTGGTGGTGAACTGCGAGACCAACCCGTAGGAATGGCCCATGGTGGAAATCTACGAGACACCCTTTTACAGATAGGCCAAACGTTGGAAACCAAACGACCCAAACATCACCCTTTTTGGGAATGAGGGGCGATCACACCCAAGTCACAAAAAATTGTGCAAAATATATCAAAACATAGATCTCTAAGTCATCTACCATTTGGCATAAAGATCACAAGAATTTGACTTATGTAGCTCAAGATACAAAAATCCAAAGGCAAAGAGCTTGACCGGTAAAATAGTAAACTCATCGTTGAAGAATCACCATTAATCCTTCTAAAAATCTCCAAAAATTATGAAATCTCTACCATACCATGAATTCATAGTGAACTACACATTTCGATCATTTTTACACAAAACAGGAAGGAAAAAGAAAAGGTAGGATGCATACTTGAATCGCTAGTGAGCTCTCTTTCCTTTCTTCGGCTTCTGCTTCTGCTTCTTGGTTTCTCCTTCTCTCCCTTTTCTTTCTTACTCTCAAGCTCACTCCTCTTTCACTTTTCCTCTGCTTTGCTTGACACCTACCCTTTTTTAATCACCTCTTGCCACGAATAGTCGCCCAAAAACACGGGTCATGCAGTGTTGCAAGGCATGGTGGTGGCATGTCGTGTGAGTTACAAATTCTACAATCACTACAACAAAACTATCGATCACCGATGGATTTACTGATAGATTTTCTATTTGTAAATCAAAAAATTCATCGGTAAATAAATATATCGATAGATTTTCCAATTCGTCGGTATATCAAAAAAACTGTTTGTAAATAAATATACCAACAAATTCTTTGTCGATATATCACCGTAGTCACAAGAGGCATCACTAACGTTATCTAGCAACGGATTTTTCAAAATTTTTGTCAACAAATAATTTATCTGTTGGTAAGAATTTTTTTTTTATTTTAAGAATGTAGAATTTAACGATAGCAATATCTATTGGTAACTTAAATAATTTCTAACAGAATTTCCGTCATGGGATCCTAATGATGGAATTGTTGTCGGTAATTTAAATTTCCATTGGTAAGTAAAATATTGGATGATAGAAATTCCGTTGTAATATTGCCGATTGATTATTCGTCGATAGTTTATATCAGTATTGACGGTTGTTCTATCAGCTAGTATTTGAGTTACCGATGTTTGTTCCATTGGAAATTCTGTCGGTAATTAATTAATTTTTTTATTGCTATTTGTATCAATTCTTATTGTTTATGAAAACCTATTTAAATTATTTGCAACTTGCAACAGCATAATTAATTAAAATATCATGTTAATCTATACATCAAAAGTGTCAAACAAAATAGAATTAGAATATACATTAAGTGTATAACATGATATAAGTATATCCATCACAGGTATATCCATGAAAGTACACAAGTGAGGTTAAGCATATATAACATCATGTCAAATACAACAATATATCCATCATAAGAATGTTAAGTATAAAAAATGGAACCGACATCAACCATATAAACACAAAATGATCAGCTTCATGGATGAAGTCCAGATGAAGTACTGCTCCCAACCTGCAAGAAATACAAAAGAAAAATCAACTCATTAATTTATCATAAAAAGAAGTTATAATTTGTTTAGGTTTCATGACAAAAAATTCACCTTAGATTGTTGACCACGTCGTACTTCATCCTACAAAGAATTGAATAATAAATTAAAAAAGCAATCACACTGTCTTTTCTAAATACCACAAGTATTTGCAAACACAAACAATTACAAGAGAAGTATCTCTTACTCTAGACCTTTTCCTCTTTTGACATCAACACTACTTTGCTTTCACCATTACCTAAATATGAGGAGAAAGATAAAAGAAACAAACCATGATACAAGACTTAAAAAATACAAAGAAAAGAAATGCACAACAAAGTCTTAATGTAATATCTATGCTCGGATTATCTAGAATAAATGTAATAAATTCATGTAATCTAGATAATTAGCTCAATGATATTATATTTGTGTTGAGCTCTATCTTTCTATTAGTTGGTTTTATCTTTGGTATTTTTGCCCTACTGTGAGGTTCATTAGCGTTTTATAACCGCATGTGCATGTATGGGACCAGTGTAGGGCCAGAGTCAACCCTACACAGTGCCCACTGTCCTTCACTGTGCTTGCCACAATGCCAGTAGCCTTCTACCATGCCGCATCGTCGATACGTCGGGATCCTCGACGGTAGTCATCGATAAGTGATGACAAGGAAGTGGCGACATAAATGGGAAAAAGAGGAAGTCTTTGGGGATGGCACATTGGAAGGAGAAGAAAGAGAAATTTTGGGCAAAAATCAAGAGAGAGCAAAAGAAGAAGAAGAGAGAGAGAGAGAGAAGAAGCGTGTGTCTACCGATAGAAGAATGTGCCATCGGAGGCCTCCGAGCCTGATGGACACCAGGAGTGAAAGGGAGAGTCGTCGGAGGAGCAAGGGATCACCAGAGATCCAATTAGAGTATGCATTTCCCTTCTCGTTCCTTTTTATGTTTTAAGTTTCAAATCCTTGAATTATGCTGTGATTTGGTGTAAAAAGCTTGAATATGAGTAGATTTGAGTAAGATCATGGATGAATGTTGATTTGGGAATTTTTCCATGAATTTACAAGCGATTATGTTGAATTTTCGAGATCTAGCTATAGCCGTTTGAGATGAGCTCCTTGTGTTATGATTTTTATATCTTGAGATACATGCCATGGTTTTTGATGAAATTTGTCCCAAATAGAGATAGACTTGGCATGCTATTATATATGTTTTATATAGGATTTGTAGTTCATCAGAAAGGGGTTCGCCAAGGGTCCCAATTTTGGTAAATGAATGAGGTAGGGCCTGGTGAAGATTTCAGAAAACAAGAAATTTGGTATGTCGAATAAAATTGGTATACCGTTTTTTGTCAATATTCAACCCTGAGCTCTGTTTCTGACAACCAAGTATGTTTGGGCAACCGTTTCAAGGGATTTCGGATGATCGAAATATTCCAGTCTTCTGATCCAGGGAAATTTAGACGACTGTTTCGAAATTCAATCGACCGATCGGGGCACCTAGGCCTATTTTGGTCTTACCATTTTGGTTCGGTATGCCGAACCAGATCCTAGAGCCAAATAAAAGTGATTTTTGATAAAGATGGATATGAATGGATTTTTTATGCTTAATTGATGTGTTTTGGCATATTGTTTAGAAGAGTTTTATAAAGATTTATAGAAGAAATATCTCAGAAGAAAAGAATAGTTTTACAAAAAGATTACTGTAACAGAAAAGGGTTTTACAAAAGAGAAATGCATGTTTTTAAAATAAGATTTCTAGAGTTGTAGCCCCAGTTAGAGAGACTGGGTGCCTAGAGAAAGGTATTGAATGGGTAGGGTAAGATGACCCGTGTGCTCAAACACCAAGAAAGAAAGCGGCGTTGGGAGAACACATCTCCGTACAAATGAGAAAATGAAAGAGAAAAAATTAGTAAGGCCCGTTGGCCGAGGCAATGGCATGTCTGCACAACAACTTTCACCATGGCAACATAGGAGGTTGGGATTGATGCCTCTCCCTCCATTTGTGGTCAGGTCACCTCTGATCAAAGTGGCACTAAAAGAAAAAGAAAAGATTTTCAGATTTGAGATTTAGTCCAGTTTTAAGCTAGATTTGAGTTGAGTTTTTGCTTCTGAGTTTTAGCCAAGATAAGAACAGAGTTTTAGAATTAGCTCTAGCCACAGAACAGTGTTTTAACCAGATTTGAGTTTTGCGATTAGGCTGGAGTCTAACTCAGAGTTGTCTTCAGAAAAGCAATAAAGCATGGGATTTCAAAACCGAAATAGAAAGTATTCGAGAAAAGCGTAAAAATTTTCAGAAAAGACATGTTTTATCGAGAATTTATCAGAAAGAGATTTTAAAAGACTTAATGAGTTTTGTTTTGGTCTTGGGGACCAAGAGTTTAGAAATTAGAAGTGTTTTCCGTCGTGTTTTAGTGGGCACGTACTGAGTGACTCAGAAGTCACTCACGTGTGTTTTGCTTTGTCTTGTTTTCAGGTGCTCACTTTGGTTTGCAGACCAGTCCGATGTTTTGAGATAGGAACCACTAGCTGAACACATAGGTTTTGGGAAGATTATGGTTTATTTTTATTTTAAGTGCATTAATCCTAGTTAGTAACTTAGATTTTGTAACGCCCAGGTTGAGGACATTACAAAGTGTTATTAGAGCATTAAGTTGCACTAAGTATACTGACTTGGTGGTGTCTGAGTTAGTGGCTCTGTCGGACTGCACAAGAGAGAGCTACACCTAACTTTTGTGTTTTTGTGCTAGCAGGGACATGCCTAGAGGTCGATGCCAAAGCAAGACCTCAGCATTAAGGTTTGGCATAGAGCAGGGGCAGAGGTACCTGAAGAGACATTAGACATGAGTTAGATGAGATGATGTAAGGATTTGTTCAGTCCATTGGGGGCAGCCACAAAGATGAGGTGAAAGGAGACCCTTAGATAAAGTAGTTCCTCTAGTTAGGGGCGCCAACCCTGGATGGGCATGGCCAGCCAAAGAAATGTGAGGTGTGGCTCTGAGAGGTGGAAAAGGTAATGAAGGGCATGGAGTATCCAATAGTGAAATGGGTTTAGTTAGCCATGTTCCAGCTCAGAGGTGATGCCAACTAGGGATGGAGGTTTACACGCCGCACCAAGTTCCCCAATGCAGACCTATTGATGATCTCCTAGGAAGAATTCTGTAAGACCTCCTTTGTGTTCTAGCCCTAATATGATGTGGAAACTCGAGATCTAACATGAAGTTGACATCATGGGTTCATCGATTCACCGAATTAATGGCTAGATGTTGTTCGGTGGCTTTCTCGTGCAACGTAGCTCCTTTTTTCCCTTCAAAACAAACAAATATGGATTAAATCAAGGTGAAGTAAACAAAATCAGAAATAATGTGGAAGGACATGACTGGATGAACTGAATACTAACTGGGGGTTGTCCCCCCATGCATATGCTATGGGTTAAATATGAAATGCAATAATGAAATGAAAAATAATGATTGAATGATACTCCCTTCACCCTTGTGTATGAGACAAGGAGTGGAGGAAGTGAAGGCACAAACGTATAGTTGGGATGGAAAAGAGGATCAGGAACCCCTTGTGAAAATCTGGTAGGGCTTCACCAGGGTTTGCTCTCTCTAGATAGAACTCTCTCAGAATCAGAAGGCCTCCCCTGACTTGAGGGATATAGGGGTTTATTTATAAATGCTAGGACATGAGAAATCTCGTCAAAACAAATTCTAGAAGCTGCTAGAAGCAAGAAATTCAAAAATGAGATATTTTGATATCGTCGCCTATGGAGTAGACAACACATTCAAGTGTCGCCACATGGACAGGCGATGGCCCAATATATGCTATTTTCTGGTGTAGGAAAATAGCCAAAAATATTTTTTTTGGGGCTAGTCGCCGCCCATAGTGGCGTCGAGTTCCAAACATCTCTTAGTTTAAAAATAAAATCCAAAACCGATTCTACAAATATCTAGCAACTGTAAACGACTCGTCTTGACCTTTTCAAACTCTCTCAAAATCGCTAGAATATTCTAGAAGATATTTGAATTCAAAATCAAAATCAAATTTAAAAG
>JAMKQA010052374.1:0-10330 GCA_024699735.1 Posidonia australis | reverse complement strand
AAGCATCTAAATATTGAGTTATGCAGTAGAGATATTCTTGGTATGATCATCACTTACATATGTTTTGTTGGGTCTACTTGTTTCATGTTTGTTCTTTTTGCATTTTGTATGCATTTCTGCCATGAACCCATTAAATCATCTTGTTTTTAATCAAATGATAGTAAGATGACTTTGATCATATGCATCCTGTCATGCTTTCAGCTTTTAACATCCACATGAATCAACCTGCACTAGTATAAATCACTCATCTTTATTCTGAGTCAGATTCTAGATCAGATTATAGTCTAATCCAGATTTTCTTGGGAGCACCAATCTAGAGCACCTATATGGCGCACCAGAGTGGCGCACCAACCCAGAGCACCACTTTGGCGCACCATTCAGGAGCACCAGACTGGTTAGAGAGCAAAACATTCACTTTTTCATACCTGTCTGCATGGTTTTCTGAATGACTTTGAGCCTGATTCTTTTACTTCTCGTTCTCTGATATTCCATGGTTTTGCATGCATGTTTTCACTTTAAAGCAAGATTCTTTTCTAGTTGTTTTCTTCCTTTGGATATTCAGTCCTTGGTCAGAATATGGTAGGCTGGTTGCACTTTACTCCTACGTGGAGAACCATGTGCATTAGCCCATGATCCAGTGACATGGCTGAGTCTTGCTTCTCTCATTTTAGCATAAATAGGTGGGGTCATGTGTGACGCTACCAGCCCTTGAGCATAAGGTCCACAAGACATTGCACTTGCATTTCTTTCACTTTTAAGGCATATTTTCCAAGTCTTGCGAAGGATTTTACATTGCATACTTTCCAGAATGCATTCTCATGTGATTTGGCACTACATGGATTTCTGTTTTCCCTCAGTACATTTTTCTGCACCAAACAGGCACACTGGCCTGTTTTAACAATAGCACATAGCCACTTTTGCATGGTTTTCTGGCATGATTTTTGTTTCGATTCGCCTCTGGTTTTTTCTGGTTTTGCTCCTTGACATACCAAGGAGGCATGACTCTGTTTTTTAACCATTTTATGCATGTTAAATTGCATTTGGCATATAGCAAAGCAAGGATGAAAAATCACTCGAAACTGATATATCTTTGATTTTATTCATGCAATGACTTTGCATCGACACTTGACCCGACATACGAGTGATACTTCTGAGCATTAGGACACACCCCTACACATCATGCACCCATATTTTAAACACCACACACATTAGCATGCATGGCATATCACCCTCAGGCGTACAGAAAAGGCTAAAAAGCCGACATTTCATAAGCAAATGAGAAACCTATAGAAGACCGATTTATCAATCGCACGAGGATGCCTAATTCCTTTCTCGTGCGTAACAGGGATCCTTACCCATTTCTGGTTTATGACCTGCTTTTCCATTGCATGATTTGCATGTTTTATATGGTTTTCCTCGTCCTCCATTTTAATATACTAGGTGGCGACTCTTGCATTTGCATATTTATTTTTATTGTTTTTGCCGTGACTTTGCCGTTCCTCGTGAATTTGGCCTTCCACGCCCAAGTCCTCGAGGTTGTCGCCGGTATGGTTGCACTTAGTATGAACATTTAGGACATATTAATTATGAATCCCTTAAAAAATGATGAATTTAAATCTTATTCCTAAGGTTGCCATTGATAAGAAACATAAATGTGAAATACGTATGTAGGTTAAACAACCTAGGAAATCTTTCCATATGATTAATTAATAGAAAATTAAATATATTTGATTTAGTGCATACAAATGTTTGTGAATTTAATTTCATGATAATTAAGGATAATAAGAAATATTTTATTACGTTCAATGATAATTGTGGTAGATATTGTTATATCCATTTGCTGAAAAGTAAAGATAAGGCTCTTGATAAATTCCTAATTTATAAAAGTGAAGTTGAAACAGAAACTGGAAAGGTACTAAAAAAATTAAGATCTGATAGGAGTGGAGAATACACGTCTAACATGTTTCAACAATACAGTCAAATTACTAGTATTGTACATGAAGTGATGGCTCTTTATTCATCATAGTCTAATGAGATAGCAAAATAAAAAAATAGAACATTGACAAATATGATAAATGTTCTACTGTAAAGCTCCGGATTACCTACTTATATGTGGAAGAGAAGCATTAAATACATATTGCCATATTTTAAATAGAGTTCCCTATAATTAAGCATAAAGAAAGTAATCCTTTTGAGCTTTGGAGAAGTCACAAGACAAGTCTTAAATATCTTAAAGTGTAGGGGTGGATCTTGCAAAAGTACTAAACCCAAAACAAAAGAGAAAGAAATTGAGACCTAAAATAGTAAATGCTATACTTTTGGGTTATATGGAAACTAATTGTCTCAGGCATAGATGTTAACACTATAGTAGAATTCCGTAATGCATCATTCTTTGGGAATGTGTTTCTCATGAAGACAGGTGTTCGCCAAAATATTTCTTCTGTAAATCCTATCCCTACTATTGATTCCATTCTCGATTATGTGGAAAGGATGACAAATGTGGGGGATGAACTTGATGATGTTATTTCTAGACCAGATCAGTCTTTGGAAATAACTAAGCCTAGGAGAAGTAAGAGAGCTCGGATATCCAAAGATCTTAGAAGTGACTTTGTTACTTTTAACATGGAGGATGATCTTGTAACCTTCAAGCAAGCTATAGCTTCATCTGAAGTAAAGTTTTGGAAGGAATCTATAAATAATGAAATTCAAGCAATTGTCTCTATTGAGACATAAGAATTGGTTGATTTACCTCCAAGGTGTACAACTGTTAGGTGTGAATAGATATTTAAGAAGAAACTGAATCCAAGCGAAACAATCAATAAGTATAAGGCCAAATTGGTTGCCAAGGAGTTTACACAACGAGAGGGAATAGATTATTTTATTGTCTATTCACTAATTTCCCAAGTGACTACAATTAGAGTGCTTGTTGCACTAACATCTATATATGATATCACTATACATCAAATGAATGTAAAAACTGCATTCTTGCATGATAATCTCCAAGAGGAGATTTATATGGATCAACCAAAAAGTTTTGTAGCTCGGGGAAATGAAAGAAAGGTGTGTAAACTTATAAAGTCCTTAAATGGACTGAAACAAGCCTCTAAGTAATGGCATGAAAAGTTTTATTAAGTCATACTATCTTTTGACTTCAGAGTTAATAAGTCTGATAAGTGTGTTTATTGCAAAAGTGTCAATGATGAATACATTGTTCTATGCTTATATGTGGATGATGTACTATTGTTTGAATCTAACTTGAGTATTATTAATGAGACAAAGTCATTTTTATGTAGCAAGTTTGAAATGAAGGATATGGGTGTTGCTAATGTGATTTTAAGACGTAAAATCACTAAGTCAAATGATAGTATAGTTCTCTCACAGTCTTGTTATGTTAAGAAAACATTGGAGAGATTAAATTATGCTACATGTAAACTTGTAAAAACTCCATATGACTCTGTAAAACCTTTGTTCAAGATTGAAACTGGGATTCTTGTGTCTCAATTAAGATACTCTTAGATCATTGGTAGTTTGATGTATCTTATAAATTACACAAGACTAGATATTTCATTTGTGGCATGCAAATTAAGTAGATATACAAGCTGGTCTAATGAAACCCATTGAGAGGTTTTGGAAAGAGTACTAAGGTACTTGAAGGGAACAATTTCCCTTAGGCTGCATTACGGAAAATATCCTTCTATCCTAGAAGAATTTAGTGATGCTAGCTGGATAGTTAAGAACTATGAAAGTAATGAGTTTTCAAGGTATGTATATACCTTGAATGGCGACTCTATTGCCTAGAGGTCTGAAAAACAGACCATTCTATCTCAATCTACATTTGAGGTAGAGTTGTGTGCTTTGGATGAAACTATGATGGAAGATGAATGGCTAAATAGACTTATGCTTAATTTACCTATGGTAAAGAAGCCTCTTCTTGCAATCTCAGTACACTATGATAGTATGACAATAATTGCTAAAATCAATAGTTCCAAGTAACCCCAAAAGCAAAGGAGACACATCCAAGTCAGGCTAAAGTCTGTGAGGAAACATGTGTCTAATAGAATTATAGCTGTAGACTTTATTGGTATCAAAGATAACACAACTAATCTATTGACTAAGGGTTTAGCTTTAGCTTGAGCTCAGAAATTTGGCTGAGGATGGGACTAAAACCCATTAAAGATTCACAGGCAACAACAACCCAACCTACTTGAGTGGAGATCTCACAAAGTAAGCTTAATGTCGTAGTAACAAGTTATTTTGTGAATATGGGTGACGTCTCAAATATATAGTGATACTTGTGTATATGAGTGTTTGTATCCTGTAAGCGTAGAGATATCATGACTGCAAGATAGTAAGAGAATAGTCTCTGAATGAGATCAAGTCTTTTGACAAAATGCTAGTAGTACATACTTGAAGATGCCCAACTAAATAATTGACATTGTGTGGCTGCAAAAGAGGAATTTGGTTGTTCCTTGAAATCAATCATGATACATGTCACGCTCCAAATTTTCCCCAATAATTTAAGCAAATTAAATTACGGGAAAACTAAAGCTAAACAGAAAATATCTAACTACCAGGAACCTGTGTGTGCGGCTAGGAGACTCCATACTATATGCATTATGCTAAGCCAAACGCATGTCTGCACCTGCAAGCCAAAACCATAAGGAAACTGCATGAGTGACCAAAGTCACCCAGTATGCACCCCACGAAAACCACAGAAAACAAAACCATAATCTATTTTCCTTTTAAATTCCTTTCACAAACCGTTTCCTCAAAGCCTCAGAAATCAGACCCACATCAACCAAAATCACAAACCAGGGCTCTACTAGCCCAAAGCCACAAGCAAAGGCCCTCAATGGCCAAAACCACACACAGTGAGTCGGGAAGCCCGACACCAAACAACCAAACTCTGGCCACACGCAGTCCACTGAGGAGCGACCCCAGCGTTCTGCACTGGCACGGTGACGGCCACCCTGTGCAAGAATGTTCACCATCTCGTGATTCCCCTTCCTCAGGAGAACCCTCAAGAAGCCATCCCCTCCCTAGGGAGGCTGTCCTGTCTCTCAGGACGCTACCAACTACAGGGCACGTGTCCCACCCGCACTGGCCACCATAGGGTACGCCTCCTCACGGCGTCCTCCACACACGGTGCTCAAGAGGGAGTGTCATCCCTCCACACCCGACAACACCTGAGCCTCAGTGCTCATAGCGACAGTAGGAGTATCATACCTCCCCGTCATGCCACAAGACACCTCAACCCGTGGACCACAACCCTAGTCTCGAGATGACAGGCAAGGAGTCTCATACCTCCAGGACCTGACGACCCTCAACCTCAGCTATCTCGGCCCCCCCACCTCAATAGGGGACTTCGCGCTCGACCACCTGATAATGTCGCCACATTCCCTGGTCCTGACGACACGGTCCCACGCTGCCTCGGCCCGCACACAAAAAACCAGGAAATCATTTTCCAAACCAGGCCAACCATGCCCTTGAAATCCATTTGTCAAACCATTTCATATCTTTTGAAAACTCTTCCAAAACCTCGGCAAAACGGTGCATTAGGTGTCCCAAGGGACCACCACTGATGGCCTACAATCCCATCTCATAGGGACAAAACACGGCATCCAAAAAGCCACCAAAAACACATTCTAGTAAACCTATTTGGGCCCAAAAATCGGTATGCCGTAAGTCAGATTTGGTATGCTGAAATCTGCTGATTCGGTAAATCGGTCTGATTCGGTCGACCGAACTATGGTCAACGGTCAACACTCAGGCCAAATTCGGTATACCGTCCAAAAACGAATGACCGAAACTCGACCAGAGGACCTAAACTGACATAAAAACGGTATGCCGAGCAGAATCGGTATGCCGAAATCTCCTGATTCGGTATGCCATTTCCATTCGGTCTGTCGAATTATGCGAAACCAGAAAACGGCCCAAACCCTATCGTCTGAAATCGCCCCAAATGGGACCTCTAATCAGACCCCCTAAACAAACACCAAAAATCTTGCATAAAATATATGGTGTAGACCCTCCAGTCTAGTCCAAAACCAAACAAACAAAACTAAAATCCATTCACCATGCATCAAGATATAAAATCACAAAGGCAAAAGGGTCAAAAGGACCCAAAACACATCATTCACCATAAATGCCAATAAATGCTCCATAAATACACAATAAATTCTATGAAGGGAAATTTACCAAGATTTCATGCAATCCTAGCATTTTCTACCAATTTCATGCTCTCTATTACTCGAAGTGGAGATGTGTACCTAAGAAACGCCTCTGGCGATCTCCGACCGACTCCGGTGAACTCCAGCGCAACCACGACCATAGGGCACACCACGAAGCTCCGCACACCACCACGAGCAACCACAGCCCGCTGCTTCGCTCCCTCGACCACTTCCTCTCTCTCGGCGTGTGCATGATGCAAGGGAAAAACAAAGGAGGTAGGGGAGACGAGTGGAAAGGAAGAAGGGGAAGGAGAAGGAAGGAGAAGGAGAAGTGGAAAGGAAGGGAAAGAAGGTGGAGGTGGAGAAGAAGAAGTGCGCCGCCGAGGAGGAGGAGAAAGGAAGAAGAAGGAAGGAGGAAACGGTGATGGGTGGCGAGGAGAAGTGCGGTGCGGCTTATAAAGTCTGTGCCCGCAGTAGCTAAAAACGTACCCACCTGCGCTTCTCAGCCACCGACATACCGCACGAGCAACCAATCGCCAGCCACCACCAACGAGGCCAACTGCAAGCCTCAACCACCAGCCCACACATGTGGGTCCCACGGGGACCCCACACCTGGGCCCCACACCCACAGTGCCACAATGCACAGTGTCAAACCACGCACAGGGGCACGTAAATAGAAGCCAGCCCACAAGGCCCAAGCCCAAAATCACAAAACCACACAACGGGCCTCAGAACAATAACACTCGTCTAGGAATAAAATTCATAAAATGTATAAAATTACAAAATGAATTTTTTATGGGTGTCACAATACATGATATGGATGCATGGTCATTAATGTATCAAACCTAAAGATCATTAATATTGTGTTTGTCACGTTATTATCAATGGATATCTTCACACCAAAGGTTTAGATTAATGACGTAAGTTCATCTAGTTCCTGTGGAAGTAATATTGGTTAACTGAGGTAACAAATCAAATCAAAAGGTACCATTACTGAAAGCATGATAAGATATTTGAGTCTAAAAAGCACCTTACACTTTGAACTTTGTAGAGAATTATTAAACATTTAATTAATCTAGTTTAAGTTAGGCTTAATTAGACCCATGATACATGATTAAATAATGCTCATGTTAAGGCCATTACTGTAACGAACCTCAAGTTGCTACCACAAAACCTAGCTACAATTCTTCATTTAATTATTTACTTTATCTTTTTTATTAACTAACAATTACACTAATGATGTAACTAAGGCTAGGTACTCTCAAAAAAAACTAATATCAACAGAAATAAACTAAACTAACACTCACCTGGATCCCTGATGTGTGGTGGTGTGACTCCTCCTTTATGCACTAGCAACCAACAACTACTATCTTGTACCTACTAAAACACACAAAACAAAGCACACGTGAGTGACCACTCAACAGTCACCCAACACGCACCCTACTTACAACTCGGCAACCTATGCTGACGGCAACCAAGCACAGGCATCACATGTGGACAATGACAAACCAAAAGGGAAATCTACCGACGCCTAGCACACAGCCACTGGCATCCCTCTCGGATGCCGCAACACCAAACCAGGCAGTCTACCACTACCGGGCTAGCCACAAAAATACAAAACCATGCCTTTAAAACCATTCTTTTCTTTTCCTTTGCAAAACCATGTGCGTGCACTTTTAAAACCTTTTATGCTTGCCTGAGAAAGCTACTCTTGCCATCTCAAGCCCAAAACAACACTAAAAGCACAACTATAGAAACTCAACTCGACACAACATGGTCCCTTCTGGACCCAAGCACACACCAAATCACAGAGCCACCGCTCCCAAAACAACTAAGCCACCGCTCCCAAAACAATGGAGCCACTGCTTCCAAAGCACTACGTCTCAATAGGCGCCAAAGCCACAACCTCCTCTAGGCCCAAGGCTTGATTTCCTAGACCAGGACTCCACACAAACACAAACACAAATAGTGTGTCGAACTGCACGGCGCCAAGCAGACAACACTGGCCACAAGCAGTCCATTGAGGAGCGACTACAATGTCTGCATTGCCACGGTGAACCCACCCTGTGCAGGTGCGATCACAGTCTCACGATTCTCCCACCTGGAAAACCCTCAACAAAGCCATCCCCTCCTTGGGAAGGCAGTCGAGTCTCTCAAGACGCTACCAGCTATGGGGCGTGTTGTAGGATCGAAAGGCTTCTCTAGAGGGGGGTGAATAGAGAATCTTACTTTTAATATTACTTTATCAAATTTTAAATATGAAAAGAGAATATAAGCAAAGTGATTTACTAACTACTACTTATCACATACACTTGATGACACAGAAGATAAATGCACAAGAAGGAGATGAGAGAAATTGAAAACTCGTGTGATTTATAGTGGTTCGGCAACCTCAGCCTAGTCCACTCCTCAAGATCCACTTGAGATTTTTCCTTTATTCTTAAAATAATAAAGAACTTACTTGTGTTGGTTGTCCTACCAACTCTTCCCTTGCTCTCACCACTTCTCTATCCCTGAGAAGCTAGAGCCTTTGCCTGATGCTTTACAACTTTAAGACTTCCCTCTCAAAGAGCTCGTTTACAACAGTAGCTTTACAATATCGCTTGTGAGGAGAATATAGGACAGAAAGAATGTAGAATTACAAGTATATCATTGGTGTGGATTATCGAGGATGATCAAGTCCTATTTATAGCCATAAGACCATTGAAGGTTGTGTCTAACGACTAGAAAAATGGTCACAAACGGCTAGTCTTTCGGTATGTTGTTTTGACCACCAGAATGCCAAAATGATCTTCAATCTACACTTGTCGGGCAATTCGGTATGCCGAAATTCTTTCGGTATACCGATTTCTCATGAAACGGTATGCTGTTTCATCCCGGTATGTCGTTTCTGTCTTCATCTTTATCTCCTCAGTTTTTCTCGGAATTCCGATGTAAGTGTCATTTTCTCCTGGATCGGTAAGCCGATTTTCCTTCGGTATACCGATTTTGGTTTCTACTTCTTTGAATTCGGAACGCCGTGAGGTATGCCGTTTTCTCCTGGATCGGTATGTCGATTTGCCTTGCGTATGCCGATTTTGATACTTCATGAATCTTTGTAAATACTTTGACTTTTAAACATTACATGACTTAATTACATTCTTCAATCCTTTTTCTGAGTACATACAGTTACAACATATAATTTCTTCAGCCTTTTATTTCCATGAAAATATACAAAATCTTCATTAGTCAAGGTATAATCATCAAAACAAAAGTATATTTCTAACAATCTCCCCCTTTTTGATGATGACAAAATCAGAATATCAAAATATTAATTTGAAATTTAAACTTAGCTTCTTTTGACTTTTTCTCCCCTTTAAACCAAGCTTCCCCTTTTCATGTTATATATTTTAAATTGATATTCTCATGACATATATTTTTGATATTCTCATGTCATATTTTTATATCTTATTACTCCCCCTTTTTGACATAATCAAAACAAATAGAATGGCACAGATAACTTTACTCATATAGCAAACCAGATAACCATAAAAAAATATCCAAGATATGTTTGATGGGAAAATCCAAATAAAATTACAACAATAAAATTAAGGAGAGGGTGAATTAATATGTTCAAGAATATCCTGGTGATATTCTTGAAGCGTGTCCTGGTACGCCTCAACCCGATCTGTCAGCTTCTTGATGCCTTCCATACATTCTTGATGTTTTTGATTTTGGTAAAACATCAATTCAAAGATAAGCTTTTGCTGTTGAATTTGAATATCCATCATTTTCTTTTGCTGCAGACACATCTCAGTCATTTGTTGTTGGATCGAGTCCAATTTCTTGGAGATGTCAGACTCATCTGCCTCTCACGCCCCAAATTTTCCACAATAATTTAAACAAATTAAATTACGGGAAAACTAAAGCTAAACAGTAAAATATCCAACCACCAGGAACCTGTGTGTGCAGCTAGCAGACTCCAGACTATAAGCACTACGCTAAGCCAATCACATGTCTGCACCTGCGAACAAAACCACAAGGAAAACGCATGAGTGACCAAAGTCACCCAGTACGCACCCTACGAAAACCACGGAAAACAAAACCATAATCAATTTTTCTTTTAAATTCCTTTCGCAAACTCTTTTCTCAAAACCTCAAAAACCAGGCCCACACTAGCC
>JAMKQA010052373.1:0-10908 GCA_024699735.1 Posidonia australis | reverse complement strand
ATGATTTTTCATGTTTTGGTTTTCCTTGTCTTCCATAATAGATTAGGTGGCGACTCCGTTTTATTTTGCTTTTTCGACGTGATTTTGCCGACCGATTTCGCATTCATTTGCGGGATCTCCTCGCCGGCATGGTTACACAATCATTGAACTTTTTGCTCAGATAATAAATGGCCCTCTCCTTGCGACCTGTTTCATCATGCTGACCCAGGATTGCGCCCATTGAATGCTGTGTCACTGACAAGTAGAGCAACAGAGGACACCCTGGTGTCGGAGGAACTAAGACTGGTGGTCTTGCCAAGAGTTTCTTGATTTTGTCAAATACTTCTTGGCACTCCTCACTCCAGCGGATCTGTGCGTTCTTCCTCAGGAGCTTGAAAATTGGCTCGCAAATTGGTGTCAATTGAGCGATGAATCGGCTGATATACTGCAACCGCCCCAAAAACCCTCAGACTTCTTTCTCTGTCGTGGGGGGAGGCATCTCAATGATGGCTTTAGCGTTGCTCAGATCTACCTCGATTCCCCTTTGGCTAATGATGTACCCTAGCAGTTTGCCTGATGACACACCAAATACACACTTGTTGGGTTCAATCGCAGCTTAAACTTTCTCAGACTGTTAAAGAGCTTCCTCAAACAAGCAATGTGTTCTTCAAGCTCCTTCGACTTAGCAATCATATCATCCACGTAAACCTTGATGTCTTGGTGCATGAGATCGTGGAATAAAGCTGTCATTGCCCTCTGATATGTGGCCCCAGCATTCTTGAGACCAAAGGGCATAACTCTGTAGCAGAACACTCCCCATGGGGTAATAAAGGATGTTTTCTCCATATCCTTTTCTGCCATTCGGATTTGATTGTATCCTGAAAATCTATCCATGAATGACAACATTTTGTGTCTTGCAGTATTATCTACCAGTACATCAATGTGTGGGAGTGGAAAAACATCCTTTGGGCTGGCTTTGTTTAAGTCTCTGTAATCAATACACATTCGGACCCGACCATCTTTCTTGGGTACCGAAACCACATTCGCTAACCATTCTGGGTAAAGGACGACCTTCAAGAAGTTAACTTTGTGCTGCTTTATTATTCCCTCCTTCAATTTCAAGAGCCACTGTGGTTGCCATCTGTGCAGTTTCTGTTTGACTGGCTTGATGTCAGGTTTAAGTGGTAATGTATGCACCACTATCTCGACGTTAACCCAACCTTGTCATCGTAACTCCAGGCAAAGATATCTGCGTATTCTTGAAGAAGCTCGACGAGTTCTGCTCTGGCCTGTGCTGGGAGTCTTGCGCTTATCCGCACTTCTTTGACATCTTCATTGGTGCCAATATTCACAGTCTCTGTCTCTTCTTCTACATGCAGGTTTGGCCCTTCGGGATCGTCATCGTAAGGCTGAAATTCCGGCGCATCATGACTCTCCTCTTCCACCTCTGCATCTTCCTCTTCTCCATATGCAATGAGCTCAGGAAGGACTTCTTGCTGGCACAACGGGTCTGTGTCTTCAAAGGTGCACACTTTCTCAGCATTCCACCCTTGATATTGCTTTAGAATGATCACTATAACCCTAGTTTTCTTATATGCACCCCTAGTGATTTCTGGTTCTACTGTTTCCGAACTTGTGTCCAATTGTTTCACTTCGGGTAAACAAAAGCTTTTATTATCATGCTATCTCTATACAGCATGTGCAACAGGTGGACAGCTGTCCTTTGTCTGACTGATGTGATTGCCGCTGTCTGAGTTCCCTCCTGAGCTTAGCTCAGGATCTTTTTTTTTGGACCCCACTGCTCAAGTGGGGCCAGGTCTGATAGTACCACCTAGACCCGCCTCCCGGTTGATAGGAGATAAACTCCTCTAGTCTAGATTTATTCTCCTCCAGGGTCATGATGGCAAACTGACCCTGTGCAACTGTCTGCTCCTCTGTGTCCTCGATCATTACTGCCTTTCCTTTCTTGCGCCTAAGCTCATTTTGCGCAACCTCGACCAGTACTGATAACTGCTCTTGAAATAGAACTTCCAGATAGCTGAGCATGTTATCCACCTGAGCTACCACGGCATCTCCTTCCTCTTCATCGGAAACGAAATCTACATAATATGCGCTGGTAGTTCTCAACACCTCAAGCACTGATTCCGACTACCCTGGCTGATTCCAGAGGCAGCAACGCTAGCATAGCTATCCCCGGGGACATGGATGATGTTGAACACATTCCAAAGTCCAAAACTTCCTCCTCCGAATAGTAATCCTCTACACATAGCCATTCAGGCCCATCAACCGGTTTGTCTGGCTTAGGTTCTGCAAGCATCAAACTCCGATTGGGATCCAGCAATCCCACACTGACCAAATTATTTAAATCTCGTGGAATAACGAGCTTTGGAAACTTATGGCGCTTCGCACATCTGTCTTGCGTCTTGAGCTCGTATCCCAGTCCTTCAAATTTACGTCTCCTCTCCACGGCAATTGGTTCTGCGATTCCTTGGCCATTCCGCCTGAGAGGTGCTCCCTTCTCGTATCCCCATCTCTGACATAGATTCTCGACCATCGAAAAGGGGTTGCCAAAAGCAACCAAATGACTGGCTCGCTCGAGAATCGGAATAAAATTGACTAGTTCAAAACGGTCGACATGGTAGAGCACATTAGAGGGTTTGGAGTCAAAATGGATAGTATGAAGTGACATAGAAGAGACTGCCTCAACCCTTTCCTTTTCAAGGTCTTTCGCCATCACTACGACAACGTCATTGTTCCAGCGAAACTTAATCATACAGTGAAGGGTTGAGGGGATAACCTAATGCTTGTGGAGCCAAGGGCGCCCAAGTAGAAGATTGAAAGACGGTTTGAGGTCAACAACATAGAACTCGACCTCGAAATGAGCAGGTCCAACAATTAAGGGAATGATCAAGATCCCTAGGGTATCGTGGTGCGTGTTGTCGAATGTCGTCATTCCTTTTACTGCTGGAGTAATGTCCTCTGATTTAAAGGCGACCTGACTTGCAGTACGCAAGGGGCAGATGTTCAAATTGGTGCCATTATCTACCAGAGTGAGAGGAATGTGGAAATTTTGGTATTGCACCGTGATGAATAGGGGCTGGTTATGACTAGTCCCTACTGGAGGAAGCTCTGAACTAGAGAAAGAAATGACCTCTGGCGCGGCTTCCATCCCCACCATGTTCTCCAAGGCTGAAGGTTGTATGGTTGAAGAAACTTGGGCAGCCTGAAAGACCCCAAGAAATGCCTCTCTATGCTCGACTGAAGTATGGATTAAATCCCAGATGGATATGTCTGCCTTGACCGTTTTCAACTAGGCAGTAATGTCGGCTACTGGTGGGTCAACTTTGGTAGTGGGGTTAGCTCTTGTGACTGTCTCTTCAGGGATTGGACTAGGAATATGGGTTCTTTCTTGAGTGGATGAAGTCACAGGCAGACTGGTTTTGTATGCTAAGACCAAGGCCTTGTATACCCTTCCCAACCGCGTTACCTCTGCACACATTTCTGTGGTATAGCTATAAGGCATGCAGTGAGTATCTTGTGTCAAATTGATGACCACAGGAGCATGGGCCCTTAATTCCATTGGGGCTAAAACTGGCAGAGTAAATGTTAGCGCTTGGTGGGTCAAATCAGGTCTTGGTTTGGCTAGTAGGCTAATTGTTGGTGGGGTGGATTGCATGGTGGGTCTGGTAGCCGTGCGCCTCAGTCGGGCAGTTAACTAGATCATATTGACAACAGAGTTGGAAGCTTCAATGAAGGATTGACTCAGCCGATGAGAGGATGGTTCTAAAACATCGTGGATGAGGAGGGAAGGATCAAAAGATTCAACCTCATCTGAAGAAAGGAAATAGACTCCTGAGGTTCTTGACGTATGCTTAGGCAAAGGTTGGTGGACTATGTTGCTGGATGTGGATGCAGATGAATGAGGTGTTTGTGCAGCGGGCACGGTCTCTGCCTCCTGTGTGTGAATACTGATGACCTTTCCGTCAATCAGGCTCTGAATTGCATTCCGGAGTGTATAGCATTTATTCGTAGAATGCCCCACGGTTCTATGGAAACTATAGAATAAATCTGCTTTATACCGCGGTGGAAGTGGGTTTGGCGGTGGGCGGATTTTTGGAAGCTTCAGTAATGACGCTACCTTGGGAAGTATGACACTTAGCGGCTCTACCAGAGGAGTGTAGTCCCTCTAAGACAGTGGTAGTTGTCTTGACGTTGGGTAGCGTCCTTGCCTTGCCTGTGCGGGCTGGTAGACCGGTTCGGCGGTGGTAGTGATTTGTGATGTGCGTGGTGCTCTAGGTGCAGGAGAGTAAACAACCTGATTCTGAGCTGGCGAGCTCACCACATTGGCTGGCATAACAGGAGCCCCTACGTATGCAACAACATTCTTAGCAAAGTCTTTCTTCTGCCCGTAGCTAATGTTAGATCCATTGTTACCACCGTTGCTGTTACCATTTCCGTCGGTAGCTATGGTCTGCTTTGCGAATGCTGCTAACGCTGGGAAGCTTCCACTATTTAGCGAGCTCTCTACACAGGTGCTAGCTTTGATTAGGGATGCAAAGGTGGTATTAGGCTGGATGCTAAGCAGAGCTCCAATGGCTGGTTGCGCCCCTCGAATTATTATTTCGATAGACTCTTCGTCAGAAGGTCTATCACGCACTTGTGATGCGAGGGCTCGCCAGCACCCAAGGTACTCCCCGAACGGCTCGTGGGGCTTCTACTTGGTGGCGACCAGGTCCTCACACTTTGGGACCATGTCGAGGTTAAAAAAGTACTGCTCCAGAAAAGCTTGGCTCAGATCATTCCTGGTCCTTATGGTAGACATATCCAGTGATGTGAAGCATTTTAGAGTTGGACTTGTATGACTTTTCTAGAAGAGGTGAATGAGAAGTCTCTCATCAGCCTGTAGTTGAACAAGATCGCCATAGTACGCCCGAAGATGTGAAATTGGGCAGCCTTTCCCATTATATTTCTCAAATTCTGGGATGTGGAAGTTCGGAGGGAGTATCGCCTCTAGGAAGGAGAAAGACTGGCGGTCTTCGCCCTGCACCTGACGTAGAGCTTTCTCCAGGTCATTCATCTTGGCGAAAAGTGCATTGGGAGTTGCTGCTAACATTGAGTATGCAGCCGAGGTGGGTCCCACGTACGATGTGTCTATAGCACCCGTGTGCTCCTCCAGATCTATCATCTCACCACCGAGTGCCGTGGCGTGATGACCAGCGTACCCGTGCATGTGCGCTACTTGTGGTGGTGTGCATGCTGAAGCTTGTACTTGATGCAAGGGTATAGAAATGTTATGTTGTGTGGGACGTGTTGTTGTGTGGGAGAGAAACAGTTGTTGAACCGGGACGGTCGGATTCGTAGGCCGATGAACTCCCACCAGCCTAAAAGGCTGACCACCAGTGGAAGGAGGAATATATTGTGCATGCTATGGAAGTGATGCTAGAGGCAGAGTAGCAACACCCATCGTCGGGACAGCGGGAAGCTGTAGCGACGACTGCAGTGGTGGTGTGACTGATGTAACGTGAAGTGCCTGAGCAGGCAGAGCAGGATCCTCAAGAATGGGACAGACAGGCACAATTAGAGTGGGATCCAAAGAGAAGGCCATGTTTTGCAATTTCTACGCAAGGGCCAAAAGTTGCTGAGATTGTATGGTGGTAGAACCGTCAGTAGCAGTACTGAGGGCTGGAAGATCAAGCGACAGGGATGTCAAAAGGGGTTGGATGCTCAAAGATGCTGCAAGTTGGATTCCTACTAATGAGGCAATCACAGCCAGTTGAGTGTCAAGTGAAAGAGGGTCAATTGAAGGATGGGGCATCATCAGATCAGATGCGTTGGTGGTAGTCATAGTAACCGCCTCAGCCGCGGGCTCTAGACCGACAAGGGTCTACCAGTGTCCCGAAGCCGACGGACAAGGAACTCCAGGTGCCTGAAAGTGGCTATCATGGAGTGAAGGTGGAACGACTGACGACAAAGTGAAGGAAGGAGGAGGGGCAGGAACAGGAATCCCCTCCTGAGCAGCTGGTGTAACAGTCTCAGAAGTTCGCTGAGCCATAATGGACCGCGAACGGGTAAGGATGGGGTTGCGATTGCAACTGAAAGGACGACGCCTACGAGGAGCTATCGTCGGAAATGACGGATAGCTCGAGGAAAGACAGTTGAGAACAATGCCTCAAGATTGAGGTTACAGAAAGAAACTCCAAGGCTCAAACCTAGGAACTCGCACACAGAACTCTATACCTAGCAAAGGAAAAGAACCTAATGCGTTAGTGAAAAGAGTGAAGACAAGACAACAAAAGGAATAAGTTAGCTATGCAGTTGTTTGTTATGGTGGCATGAATGGCATACATGCACATGAATGGCAATTTACCCAAAGGAAAATGCATTTTGAAAGGTTTTAGAAAAGTTCAGGGTCTTTTATGCAAAGGTATTGGATTAAAATGCATGAAAAGAAACTCTACGGGTTTTTTGTTAAACTTTTAAACCTAGAAAATATTATTTTGAATGTTCAGGGAGCATAATGCAATATTTTCAGTTAAACTTTATTCAAACAAATTAAGAAAAATGAGCTAGGACCTAAGTGTAAGAAAAAGACCTATTTGTAATAAAAAAAGGACCTAAATGCAATAGATGAAAAGTTACAGAAATTTATTTAAAGGAAAAAGGTTTTAAATTGTTTTTAAAAGAAAAGGCAGCGGTGGCCGTCAGCGACGGAGCTCCATCGGAGAGGCAATCAAAGGCTTTCTCGTGGTCTGATCTGAGAACAGACCCCATAGGAAGCAAGAAGAAGAGGAGGAGAGAAGATCCAATGGCTTGGATCGAGGTCCAACAGTGGGAGTGGGCCTCCCACCTACCTCGTCGTCGAGGCACTCCGGCAACGACGTCGGGGAAGAAGAGAGCTCCAGGAGGGTCGTGGCGCGACGCTCAGGGATCCTGGAGGCTTGGAGGCAATGAGAAGAGTCCTTCCCCTCTTCCCGAAGTGAGAATGGGGCACTTCCTCCATCCTCGAACTAACCTCTTCGTCGACGCGATTCGTCTCCGACGATCTCGACTGCGACCGCTGTCCAAGGCATGTGGCATGGATCTGAAGGCTTAGGAGTACTTGGGACGCACCGTGGAGCGTTTCTGGAAGCTTAGAGAGGTGTGAAGTGGCTGGAGGTGTGGCGTCTTCTCCAGGAATAGTCTTCTTCTCCGGCTCCGGCGGGACGTCGTGATTTCGGCGAGGTTCTGGCAATGGCCTCGGGAGGCAGTGGAGCGGTGCGTGGAGGAGTGGATAAGCAGGAGGGAGGTCTAGGTAAGAAGATCCAGGACTATGGGGCTCGAATCAGCTGGTGGATTCACGCCCCACCTAGGCCATAAAAAAAATCACTCCGGCGAGGCTTGGGAGCTCAATTCCGACCAGAGGAGACCTTTGGATCTACTGGAATCAAACCAGGAAGATAGGGGGAGACCTAAGAGAGCATTTCTAACAATAATTAATGCCATAGAAGAGCGTACCTGGTCTGGCTATGGCGCGGGTGATCGAAGCTTGATGTGGAAGGCGCTGGTGTAGGCTGGAGCGCTCGAAACAGCACGGTGGAGTAATGCTGAGCTCTGGGATCTCTCCCCTCTCCCTCCCTCTTTTTTTTTTCAATTCCTCTCTATTCACCTCCTTTTATAGGTGAGGTCCACGGCTGCTGTAACAACCCACCACCACTTCTAATAGAACCCAACAACACCTAACTATCTAACCAACTTCCCAACAGACTAACAGCCCCTAACAAACTAACGACCTAACAACCTGCTGTTCTCCATGCTCCACCCTATTCCCTTGCTTGCCGACAGAGATCAATGGCGGTTCAGGCTCACGGCGATGCGTCTGGTGGCTTTGGTTCGAGCATCAAGTTGCGGGAAATGGCTGCAGTGATTGCTAGACTCATGCAGAAGCTAGGTAAAGGATGGGTTGCTGGTGGTGTTGGCTAGATTCGTGAGAAGAGAGGGGAGAAGGAATGGGTGTTGGGTTGGAAGAAGGAGAAGAAAATGGGTTGAGGAGTTGTGGGTTTTTGTGAGCCCAAATGGGCTTGATGGGCCTAAGTCGGCTTCCATGGGCCTTGATGGACCTATGTAGCCATTGTGGGCCTTCATGGGTTTTAATGGGCTTCATGGGCCTTGATGGGCTTTGGTGGATTCAATGGGCTTTGCGCATGTCCAGTGCGGCTGCATGGTGCACCTAAGAAGTGCACCTGCCTGGTGCGCCAGATAGGTGCTCCAAAGATGTGCTCCTGCATGGCCCCGAACCATGGCTTAGACCATTTTTTGTTGGGTTTGGTGTTCTTTGGCTTTGGGACAAAATCAGGGTTTGAACTCACTTGTGATCAAAAGCCCAGCCACCATACTTTATCCTGCAAAATTGCAAAATTGGGGTGTCTACACACTCCCTTGATGATGGTGTTGATGGCCTATCCTTAACTTGGGAGGAAAGTGAGTGATAGCGATCAACGTACTCCCCAAACGACTCTTGGGGCTTTTGCCTAATCGTGACAAGATCCTCGTGCTTAGAGATCAAGTTGTTGTTGAAGGCATACTACTCCTGGAACACCTAACTAAGGTCGTCGCAAGCTTGGATGGCAGTCATGTCCAATGAAGTGAACCACTTGAGGGCAAGCCCGGTCAGACTCTTTTGGAGCAGGTGGATCAAAAGCCTCTCGTCGTCCTGAAGCTGTGCGAGGTCTCCGCAGAACGCCTTCAAATGTGATGTGGGATAACCTCTACCATTGTACTTCTTGAATTTCAAGATGCGAAAATTCAGAGGGAGTGTCACCTCTAGAAAGTAGTAGAAGTCTCAGAACTGGTAGGACTGGTGGTCCCTACCTTGCACTTGATGAAGTACTATCTCTAGAACAAGAGGGTGTTTGAGATGGCAGAAGTTCTGCAGATGACCCTATCTCTAGAGTAGTGTCACCCTCCTAGTAAGGAGGGTGTTTGAGGTTGCTGTTGTTGATGATATTGCAGTCATAGCAAGTTCTACGTATGTTGTATGGATCGCACATATGCACCCCTCCAGATCCACCCCAACGCCTCCTAGTGTCGAAGTGTGACGACCAGCATACCCATGTAAGGATGCAATGTGTAGTGGTGTTGTGATGCATGTAGTGGCATGTGTTTGATGCAAAGATGGTTGGGAAGTATGTTGTGTTGTGTGTGATGCAAAGTGTGGGAGCAGCAGCTGTTGCACTGGCACGACACCAGGTAATGGACTCAAGGAATGTTGTGCTCCTACCAAGCCAAAGGACTAGCCACCAGGTGATGGAGATGAATGTTGTGCAAAGTGTTGTGTGAATGCAAGAGACAGGGATGGCACTACCATCATTGGTTCTGTGAAGAACAAAGGCGATGACAAAGGCATAGGTGAAGTGAGATGTGTTTATGGAGCAAATGTGGGGCACATTGGAACCTCGAGGTTCAGAAGAACGGGAACAGAAGCAGGATCAAACAAAAAAGCCAAGTCCTAGAGGTTCTGTGCAAGAGCCAGAAAATGTTGCACTTACAAGATAGAGGATCCATTGACAGGTAAGCTGGAAGGTGATGGCACAGATGTGTGAGGGGGCACGAAGGCAGAAGAAACAACAGGGAGAGACCGTACAGGAGGGACAGTCGCATCGAACTAATTTCCTGTAGTGAGAAGGCCCTGGGAAGGGATGTTAGGTGAGACTTCTAGAGTCTAGGAATCGGCCACCAAGAGAGTCTCGATGTTCGACTCTAGACTTATAAAAGTTTGCCATTGTCCCAAAACATGGAGATTGGAACCCTTGAGTGCGCGATAATAGTGTGCAAAATAGGAGAAAGGAGTAGTAGATGAAGTAAGCAAGGACGGATGGACCGAAGCTGGAACCCCCTCCAAAGCAACGGAAAAAGACTCACAGGTTTGCTGGGCCATAACAGACCGTGAGTGGGTGCGAACGGAGCCATGACGAAAAGACGAGGCACGAACCAGAAGACGAGCTAAGGCCAGAGGCGACACTAGCTTGGGAATAAAGGGGAGAGACCATGAGAGGTAACCCATGACAGAGACGCACAAGCACTTGACTGAGGACCTAGCACAAGCTACTTGTGAGAATAGGCAGAGACAAATAGGTATTAGAACCTAAGACAAAAACAAGATGCAAGTTATTAGGGTGGTATACATGACACACAATGCAGATGAATGTCCTAAAATGCACTCACTCACAATGCATGTCCCAAGTGGGCCAAACACCCAAGACGCTCTCATGGGTTTGGGATTTGACATTGGCTAGAAGGTAAGGTTCTTGTTCTAAAGCCAGGCCAAAAGCACAGGTAATGAACGGGTGGTGCATTGGGAGCCTCAACACATGCAGTAGCAATAAGTTGTACTCTCTACTAACATTGGCCCGACCTTGGACAAGGAGGGATAGTGTGGCTACGTGCCCTACACTAAAGCCATAGAACGGGAAACCAGGACTACCCTTTGCAGGCTGTGGGTGGACATAGAAGAAGAGAAGATGCATGCTTCTAAAATGATCAAACATGCGATATGCTTTATTATCTTTTATTTGCAGGTTTTATTTAACCAAATAGGGGAGAGAGTGCATAGAAGTCTCTAATTCTGCCTAATTCCTGCTTTTATTGTGGTAGATTTTAGGTTAAGCCAATAGGGGGAAGCAAACATGTCTCTACTTTCCCTAGGATGGCAAGTGCAAAAGAGAAGGAAAACACTGAAGCATTGCAAGCAAGCAAGCATACATCAAGCAAAATGTAGGATTATGGCATGTGCGTGTGCTATGTTAACATTGTTGGATACTAAAGCTTCTCTAGAGGGGGGGTGAATAGAGTTTTTCTGGTTTTAATTATGTCTTTGGAATTTGTTATGCAATTTAAGAAATTAACACAAAATACAATCAATCGCAAAGACAATAGATTTATAGTGGTTCAGCC
>JAMKQA010052372.1:0-15988 GCA_024699735.1 Posidonia australis | reverse complement strand
CTGAAAAGCCAACATTTCATTGGAGAAATCATAGAAGATCGATTTTATCGGGCGTGCGAGGGTGCCTAACACCTTCCTCGTGCGTAACAAGGATCCTTACCCACATCTTTTTGGTTTTCGCAGACTTGTCCTTATTGTTTTGTTTTGCATGATTTTTCATGTATATGGTTATCCTTGTCTTCCATAATAGACTAGGTAGCGACTCCTGCATTTTGCATTTGTTTTTGTTTTTCGACGTGATTTTATCGACCGATTTCGCATCTTTTTGCGGAATCTCCTCGCTGTCATGGTTATAGGGGATGATACTGAAACAGAGGAAGATAGCCAGGACTCACCTGAGTTCCAACCTTATGATAATGATTCAAAAGGCCCAACTTACATGTCGAGGAAGAAACAAATCTTGTAAATATCCACACCTTAGAGAATGTCAGGGAAGTACGCATTAGTGCCAGACTTTTAGTGCAAGCATGAGAAGTGTTCATCAAGTTTCTTAGAGAATATGCTGATATCTTCGGTTGGAGTTATGATGACATGGTTTGGTTAGATGTTGAGATAGTGGTGCATACATTGTCGCTTAAGCCCAATGTCAAGTCGGTAAAGCAAAAGCTTAGAAGATGGAGACTGCAATGGTTATTGAAACTTAAAGATGAAATTATGAAACAACATAAAGTTAACTTTCTAAAGGTTGTCCTTTATCCAGAATGACTTGCCAATGTTATGCCAGTGCCGAAGAAAGATGCTCGGGTTCACATGTGTATCGATTACGCAGACCTCAACAAAGCTAACCCAAAGGATGACTTCCCACTTCCACACATTGATGTCTTGGTCGACAACATCACAAGATACAAGATGTTGTCATTTATGAATGGATTCTCAAGTTATAATCATATTAAAATGGTAGAGGAGGATACAGAAAAAACACCCTTCATCACCCAATGAGGAGTATTCTGTTACAGGGTAATGCCATTTGGGCTCAAGAACGCTGGAGCCACATATTAGATGGCGATAATAGCTCTATTCCATGACCTTATGCACCAAGAAATTGAGTTTATGTAGACGACATGATCTCCAAATCAAAAGAGCTCGAGGAACATCTTGCTTGCCTGAGATAGCTATCTAATTGCCTGTGGAAGTACAAGCTCCACCTCAACTCCAATAAATGCGTCTTTGGTGTATTGTTAAGAAAGCTTCTAGAATACATCATCAATCAGAGGGGAATTGAGGTAGATCCCAACAAGGCTAGAGCTATCATCGAGATGCCTTCCCCTACAACAAAAAAAGAGGTCTGAGGGCTACCAGGATGATTACAGTACATCAGTCAGTTTATTGCCCAGCTTACATTGATTTGTAAGCCAATATTCAAATTCCTAAGGAAGAATGCAAAGACCCGTTGGAGTGAAGAGTGTTAAGAGGCTTTTAACAAAATCAAGCAACTCTTGGTGAAACCACCGGTCTTGATTCCCCCGACACTAGGACGTCCTTTGTTGCTCTACTTGTCAGTCACACAGCATTCGGTGGATGCGGTCTTGGGCCAGCACAATGAGTTAGGTCATAGGGAGAGAGCCATTTACTACTTGAGCAAGAAATACTATGATTGTGAAGCAAAGTACATGACAATTGAGAAGGTCTGCTTATCCCTCGTCTAGGCCACGCAACGCCTTAGACACTACATGATGGCATATCCTGTCTTGCTTTTGTGCCGACATGCTCCTATGAAATACCTATACCAGGAGCCAACGTTAATAGGCAGGTGTATCCAACGGTTGGTGCTTTTGTCTCAGTTTGATATCACCTTTGTCACCAAAAAAGTATATGAAAGGACAAGTTGTGGCAGATCATTTGGTAGATTCACCTTTGGCAGAATACCAACTATTGCAGACTTAGTTCTCTGATGAGGACATATTATTCGCCATGGATGAAACTGAGCTGGAAGAGCCCAGTGACGAGAAGCAGTGGCACCTCTACTTCGATGGCATAGTTAACAAGCAAGGCATGGGTATCAGAGTAGTACTAGCAACCCTACAGGGCTAGTTGATCCTGTTTGCTCGGAAACTGACCTTCGTGTGCACTAATAATGTGGCAGACTATGAGGCATGTATCCTTGGACTCCAGGCCATATTAAAACATGGTGCATGGAAGCTACATGTGCACAACGATGCCATGTTAGTCATCTTGTAGGTTAATAACAACTAGAAAACAAAAGATCTAAAGCTCGTGCCATACCACACCCACCTTCTGAAACTTATGGCAGAATTCGAGGAAGTACGTTTCTCCTTCATGAACAGAGCCAATAATGCTTTTGCTGATGCATTAGCCACTCTTGCATCTTAGCTATCTATACCAAAAGACCATGCATTGGATGTGTCAATTACCAGTACAAATCAGCCAACACATTGCTTGAGCATAGAAGAAGCAGATTCCACGGAAGAGCTCTTGTGGTATCACGACATCAAAGTCTTCCTAAAGACCAGAAGTTATTAGCCAGACGCTTTAGTCATAGATAGAAAGGCCATTGTTTGACTAGCGTCGAAATATATGCTTGGGGCCAGACATCTATCCAGAAGGTCCTACAATTAGATGCTTCTGCAATGTTTAAATAAGATAGAGGCTAATATAATAATACTATAGATACATGCTGGAACATGTGGGCCACATATGAATGGGATGCTTTTAGCCAATAAGATAATGTTATAAGGCTATTTCTAGTCAACCATGGAAACAGACTCCTGTCAGTTTGTGCGAAGATGCCACAATTGCCAAATCCATTGAAACTTTATTAATGCACCCCCACAATAGCTCCATGACATGTCATTTCCATGGCCATTCTCAATATGAGAAATTGATGTCATTGGTGCTATTCACCAAATAGCTCCTAATGGACATCATTACATCCTGATAGCCATTGATTATTTCACTAAATGGGTAGAGGCTACCTCCTATAAAACAATTACTACCGTAGTCATAGAGAAATTCATCAAGAGCAACATCATTGCCTGATATGGGATCCCACAAATCATCATCTCCGATAATGGGACTAATATCATGGCTAAAAGGGTCCAAGATTTCTTGTAGAGTCTCCATATCAAGCACCATCGATCATTACCATACCGTCCTCAAATGAATGGAGTAGTGAAATCTACCAACAAGAATTTAACCAAAATCTTGAAGAAAATGGCAGAGACATACAAGGACTGGCATGATAAACTCTCATATACATTGTGCGTTTACAAAACATTGGTCTAGACCTCAACCAGGGCAACCCCGTACTCATTAGTATATGGCATGAAAGCGGTCCTACCTATTGAGGTAGAGATACCATCGCTCAGAATCCTGAGAGAGACAGAACTGGATGAAGTAGAGTGGATAGAGAATCACTGCGTGTAGTTGAACTTGATAGATGAGCATAGACTACAGGCAATGCACCATGCACAGTGTTATCGGAAATGGATGGCTAAGGCTTATCAAAAGAGGGTCTGGCCTAGAAGTTTCGTGCCTAGAGGTCTGGTCTTGCGAGCTATACATCTCCTTGATGGCCGCAAGAAATTCAAGTCTAACTGGCATGGGCCATTTGTAATCAAACAGTTCTTCTCTAGAGGTGCAACAGTCTTGGAGGATATGGATCACACTGAACAATCAGAGCTAGTGGATACGTGCTACTTAAAGAAGTACTATCAGTGACTGAAGGCTATGTGCTTACCCTGCGATGCTTCCTTCTTGCATCCATGCATACATTCATAGTACATTGCCATATTTATGTTATTGTGCATCCATATAGCCTTATGTTCTAGCACATGCCTAGCTAATTCTCATCCAGCATTCATAACATAAATAAGTAGTCATCATTGACATCATTTGCATTAATCATTTCCCGATGACGAAAAAACGGAATAAGCTTGCCTATCTAGGGAGAGCATAGTGCCTCCTTAGGTGGATACTATCTTGGTGACATAGTGAGCAACAGAGTCACTATTGATTGTGAATTGGGCGAACTATCCAAGCCGCTCAAGGAACTTACACCTCTAGAGGGAAAGAAAATGATAGTGGCGAGATTGAGAATGTGAGCTAAATAAAAAACATATATCTGTGAAAAGGCATAAAAGAATTAGAAGACAGAAGTCGTAGATAGAAGTCTGCCCTAGAGGGAGAGGTGCGTAGAATAACACTAACCCTACAACTTACCTTGGAGAGGAGTCGAAGAGAATACCTAGGTGTAGACACCCCAATTTTGCAGGTCTGCAGGCTAGAATTGAGGTAGCTGGGCTTTTATTCACAAATGAGCTCAAACCCTGGTTTAGTCCCAAAGCCAAAGAATGCCAAACCCAACAGCAAATGGTCTAAGCCGTGATCCAGGGCCATACAGGCGCACTTATCAGGCACAGCTGCCTGGCGCACCAGACAAGTGCAGCTCTCTGGCGCACCTGTCTGGCGCACTAGACAGGCGCACCTCTTGGGTGCACCATGCAGCCGCACTGGACATGCGCAAAGCCCATTAAAGCCCACCAAAGGCCAAGCAAGCCCACTTAGGCCCATGAAAGTCCACAACACCTCAACCCATTTCTTCTTCTTCTTCTTCCAACCCAACAACCACTCCTTCAGCCCTTCTCACCACAACCAGCCATCATCAACTGTAATAGCACCCACTCCTCACCCAACAGCCTCATCAACACATGCAGTCTACGTAATGTGTGGAAGACTAGAGAGGGTGAAGCCATGATCCAGCCACGGCCCATCCTTTTTCTCCGCTCTCATCTCTTCCAGGCCATCTTGCCACGTTGCCCAGCAACAACCAAGCTCGAGCCCTCCACGAACCAAGGTCGTCGGATGCATCGTCACTAGCTCAGACGGCCGTCGATCGCTGTCGGCACGTGGGCAAGTAGGATGGAGGGTGCATGGGGAGCAGCAGGGTGGTTACAGGCGTTAATTTGTTAGGAGGATCTTTAGTTTGTTACGGGTTAGGTTGGCTATTAGGATCCTGTCGTGGTTTGTTGTTGGGTTGTTACAGTTTGTTGCCGGAGCATCACCTATAAAAGAAGCAGCATTGTGAAAAAGCAGAGAAAAAAAGAAAGGAGAATGAGAGAGAAGCGGAAGAAGAGAGCGAGAGAGAGGAGGTTCACGAAGGCAAGGAACCAAAGCCTTCAACCACTTCCGACGAGCTACGAAGGCAAGGCACATAGCCAGACCAAGTACGCCCGTCTCAGACTTCTATTCACTTCAATTATTGTTCCCCAGGACTCCCTTTGCCTTCCTTGTTCGATTCCAACAAGGCTAGAGGCCTCCTTTGGTCAGAATCAGCCCCCAGGCCTCGCCGGAGTCGTTTTCCAGTGGCTTAGGTGGGGGTGCTGGTCTAGGGCTTGTCCTTGGTCCTAGGAGCTTAGGTTCTCCTCCCTAGACCTCTCTCTTGCTTCTCCACCCCTCAAATCCCCACTCTAGCCGCTACGGAAGCCTCCATTAGAAGGTTGCCAGAATCACGTTGTTTCACCGGAGCCGGAGAAGACGACTGATGCCAGTGGAGGGACGCGTGCCTCTAGCCTTGTCGTGCCTCTCTGAGCCTCCAGGATTGTTCCACGGCATGCCCCTAGTGCTTCAGAGTCTTCAGATTCAAGCCATGTGCCTTGGACAGCCACCGCAGTCGAGCTCACTGGAGAAGGATCGCATCGACGGTGAGCTTGGTTCGAGGATGGGGTAAGTGTCCCATTCTCGCTTCTAGAGAAAGGCAAATGTTCCTCTCGACGTTCCACAGCCTCCAGAAGCTTAGAGATCGCAGCATTGAAGCCCCCTAGTAGCCCTTTCTTCTCCGGCGCTGTCACCGGAGTGCCGCGACGGCAAGGGAGGCGGGCAACCTCCTCTGACCGTCGAGCCTTCGATCTAAACCGTTGGATCTCCTCCCCTCCTTCTCTTCTTGCTTCTCGTGGGGTCTGATCCTAGATTAGGCCATGGGATAGCCCCTTTGTGTCCCTCCAGCGGTCGTCGATGGTGGAGGTCCGTCGCCAGCGGCCGCCGTTTCTTTCTCCTTTTTTAGAAAATAAAGATAAGTTTTCTTTGAATTAATTTTTGTAACTTTTGTTTTGTTGCATTTAGGTCCTTCCGCTCTTGCAAGTAGGTCCTTCCTCTTACAGTTACGTAGCAACACATTTTTCTTTAAATCGTTTGAATAAAGTTTTAACTGAAATTAATACAATGTGCCCCCTGAGCTTCCCTAATAATGTTTTCCAGGCTTAAAAATTAGACAAAAACCCTTAAGTTTCATGAAAATTATTCTGAATGCATATTTCTCTGTTCAAATTGCATTTAAACCCCTGATCTTCATTAAAATCATTCTGAATGCATATTTCTCTGTTTAAATTGCAAGGTGAACCCTGAGAATTCAAATATCCACACAAATGTGGTTTAAATTGTATTTTAACCCCTAAACTTTATTGATTTTACACTGAATGCATGTTTTCTAGGGTAAAATTGCTGAATTGTCCCTACAACTTCCTATTTTCAATCATGGACTCTTTTTCTTGCATATTTTACCCTGAATTTCCACAGAATTACTTTAAATACATGTTTTGATGGCATAATTGCATTTTAACTCCTAGGAACCTTCAACTTGGCTAGAAATACACAGATCTGCACATTTGACCCTAGATTTCTTCAAAACTACATGAAATGTGTTCTTCTATATATTTTTGATTATTTAGCTTTAGAAATTCAGTTTTTATTCAGAATTTGGGTTTTTTGCACAAAGGCCCCTAGAATTCACATTTTTACACTATTACATGCATTTTGCATATTTTGTCGCATGTTTTCATGCAAGTTTTCTCACATTTACTTCCTTACATAGTGCACTTGTTTCTAACTCATGCCAAGCTTGGTTTACTCGTCGTTTCCCAAATTTTAGCTGATTTTCGTATTTTTGATTTGATTTGGCTTTCCATCGCTCGAGGGCGTACATTAAAAGGCTTAACAAAGTTGACATTGTCCTGAATGAGAATTATTCTCACTATTTTCTCGTTTTTCACAATTTTCCTCATCGCCCAAGGGCGTACAGTAAAGTGGCATTCTCAATGCCTACATTTGTCCCTCGGATTAACTTTTTCCTTTTATTTCATTTCTTCTCTTTGATTTGGCATGTTTTCTAGTCATCTTTAGCATGAGCATTTAGAATAGACAAGCACACATCCATTAGACCATTGGCAAGTAGGAAACCTAGAAAGATCGAGTTTCTCGGGCGCATGGGGGTGCCTAACCCCTTCCCCATGCGTAACCAAAATCCTTACTCTTTCTCTGGCCCGCATTCATTTGTGCATTATATCCATTAGGCACGGAGCACACATGTTTTCTGCATCTTGTTTGTTTCTTGGTTTTCTTGTGTGTTTGGTTTTCCTCGTTTTTCCATTAAAAGAGTAGGTGGTGACTCGTTTCCTTATCCTTTTTATCTTTCCTTGGTGTTTGCGAGTCTAGTCTTCTTCTCTGGATTCACCATCTTCACCGTGACTGTATCGGGACTCCTCGTGTGCTTCCATGCACCCAGTAAAGGAGAGCCATGCAGGGTTCCACCGACATAGTCACAGGAACTAACGACTTCGCTGGGGATAACCAGATTCTAGTTTCCTTACTTGTCTTTGGTCTGTTTACTTCATGTTTTGTTTGCTTGTACATATTTGATTGAACATGCCTTTTTATGTCTTTTTACACTGTTGCTATGCCATCACACATGCACATGACTTAATTCATGCTTTGTTTGTCGATACTTGCTTTTATTCACCTACTTGTGAGCACTACACCAACACATGCCATGTTCACGCCTTTTGCTTGTTTGACTTTTTGGGAGGCCATGATTGTGTGTTTCTTCCTTTTTGAATTTGCCATGATTAGGAGAGTAGAGACATGTTTGCCTCCCTATCTGGTTAAAATAAAACACACAAACTCAGACGAAAAGCTAATAAGGCATAACTAGAGACAAATGCTCACAAATCCCTATGATTTAATAAAGCGCAAGTAAAAGACACAAAAGCATATTGCATGAATGATCATTTTAGAAAGCATGCATCTTCTCCTCTAGGTCCACCCACAGTTCGTGAAGGACAATCCTAGCTGCCCGTTCTATAGCTTTGGTGTAGGGCGTGTTGCTAGTTTGTCCCCCCTTGTCTAGGGTCGTGTCGGTGCTAGTAGAGGGTACAACTCCATGCTATTGCAGGAGACGAGGCCACCAATGCACCACTCGTTCACTGCCTGCACTTTGGCCAGGACTTAGAATGGGAACCTACTTTTCTGACAAGAGTCAAAACCCAAACCCATGAGTGCGTCCCATGTGGTCAACCCCATTTGGGACATGCATGGTGAGAGAGTGCACTTTAGGACATTCATCTGCATTGTGTGTCATGGCATGCCACTTTAATAACTCGCATTTGTCTTTGCGTCATTGTCCAGGTTCTGATACTTGTTTCTCTTGCTTGTTTTCTCAGGTAGCTTGTTGCGAGGTCCTCAGCTAGGAGCTCAGGTGTCTCCGTTGCGGGCGGCCTCCCATGGTTGTTTTCTCTTGTCTTTTTCGAGCTATTGGTCACTTTTGATAGTAGTTCATCTTAGAGCTTGTGCGTTTGTCCTTTCCCGCAGCTCCTTCATTTTGCTTGCGGTGAACCATGGCCCCGCAGACCTACAAGCCTCTAGTTATTGTTCTTAAGGGGGTCCGACACTCAGATCCTCCTTCTCTCACTTTGACTACTTCTTCTTCCCTCTATGTGTCCCAATTTGGGAATCATAGAGGATTCTTATCCCCACTGCCGGGACAGTGGCAGACACAAGTCGATCTAGGGCCCGTCACTGATTTGACTAGGGTGACTACCACGTGGGTCCCATAAATTCTGCCAGCTGCACCCTATCTCTTGAGCCCTCTTGTTTCAGGAGATCTACTAGTTACGGTTTCATTTGTTTTGGAGGCCATTCCTGTTTCGCTCTTGCCTTCTGACCTATCTTTTGATGGGTCTTCGTCCAAACAAGCTCAGTACCTGAGAGCTTTGGCCCGAGGGTTTGAGTGCATGGCCCTTTCTCTTGATCATGTTGAGAGTCCTCTTTCAACCTCTGAGGTTCCAGTGCAGACCACTATAGCATTGCAAGCTCACCCCACTACTCTATCGCCCATACCATTGCTCGAGCATCACACCGCTCTGATGATGGGGGCGTTATCTCTGCCTCTTGCACCACAATTGCATTGATCACAGCATGCATCATAGTCATTTAGAAATCAACCCAATAGTTGTGCGAGAGTACTACATTTCTCGAGTCCGTCACCAGGAGCTGTACCGGTGCTGCAGCTGTTGCTCTCGCGCTCAACATCACACACAACACAACATACTCAGAAGCTGCCTCAACATCAGGATCAGGTCCCAACACGTAGGTCGTCACCGCACACTAGGAGCACACCTCCCACTGTCAGGCCAGTGCATCTCATCGCATCGGCTCAACAAGGACAGCAACCTAAGGAGAAACGAGGCCGTCGCGTTGAAAGTGACTACACTCCACTGTGTGAGTCGCTGAGCGGTGTTTTTCCTCATGTTGTGTCATTTCTGAGACTCCCGGACCCGCGTCTGCCACCAACTCCACTCCCTCGGTGGTATAACGCGAACGTATACTGTGATTATCATCGAGCCCTAGGGCATTCGACTGATAATTGACACACTCTGCGGGATGTCGTTCAGATGATGATCGACAGTGGGACTATTGTTGTTGACATGTGAGGCACAGCACCCGCATCCATATCCTCATCATCACCAGCATCTAGTTCAGTACACATTACACATCCACACACCACCGTTGAACTGGCGTGTCTTGTTGTGTCAGTTCAGCAAGGGCAGCAACAACGGCAGAAGCAGCCTCATCGTAAGGAAAGAGACTTCATCACACTCAGGGATTCGTTGAGCGACATCTTTCCCAAAGTTGTGCCATTCCTGCTGCTACCGGAGGTTCGCCCATCACCGGACCTGCTTCCTAGGTTGTATAAGGCTAACTTGTTCTGTCAATTCCATCGCACTCGTGGACATTCGACAAACAAGTATATTACTCTCCGGAATGTTGTCCAAGATTTGATTGATAATGGAGGCATTGTTGTAAACACACAAGAGGCAGCCTACACATACACCTGCACACACGCTTGCACACACACGTGCACACCCTAGAATAGCTGACCTTACCATGTCTGAGTCTACAAGCTCCGAGGATACTGGAACCTCAAGGGTTTTTCCCCTTTTCTCCTAGTTTTTCCCAGGGAATCCATCAGGCCTTTATTTTCCTAGCTTGTTCTCCCAAAGCTTCTGTCTGGCAGCACATGTGTATGCCGCTCTTGTTCTTCTTCCCCATTTGCCTCGTTTGTCCTCCTTTTCTTTGTTCAGTTCTATCCAGTGACACTTATGTGTGTCACTCTTGTTCATGTTCCCTTGTGGGGGGCCTAACCAAAAGTTTGCTAGTTTGCCATGCACCGATCTAACCCAGCGTGTGCAAATACCCTGGATCAAGTAGGAGACAGTCGTCACAGATGTCAGCTCCAACAGAGACACAGTCCTAATGTCACCAGCATATTCAGCATTCACAGTGACAGTCTCAATTCCAATAATGGTTGTGATAGCTTCTGTTACACCTACCTTGATTCTGATTTCCAGTGGCACTGCTAGGAGTTTATTTGAACCCCAATGGCATCGACAAACAGCAACGACAAGGACTGGAGTTGTATCCTTTCACTTTGTTCACTTTTGTTTTCTCTTTTTGCATCATCATATACCAAAACACAAAAAAAAAGAAAATCACAAAGATAAAAAAGAAGGAAAACATAAAACAGAAGAAAACATCAAGAACAATTAAAAAGGGTAGGTTGCTTGTCAATAACAGTCTGCCCGATGAAGAAAAATTGGAAAAGCTTGCCAATGTCAGAATGAATTATTCCCTCCTCAGTTGTCACAACTTAGACAACCAAGTTAGCAAGGGAGCCACCGAGCATTAAAGTCAAACGAAATGTCCAAGCTCCACAAGGATCCTGCACCTCTAAGAGGGAGATAAAATGTTAGGGGTGACTGAGAGTGTGGGCCAGAAAAGAAAACATATATTTGCAAGGGCATAAAAGAATAGAGAAGACAAAAGGTGAAGACAGAAGTCAGCCCAAGAGTGAGAGGCATGCATTGTAGCTCTATCCTCACCATACCGTGGAGAGGAGTTGGAGTATGCACTCAGTAAAATCACACCATTGAGGGACTGACCCACCCTCTTGCAATAAAGGCCTCCTAAATAGATTGGGCACTTATTATCTCCAAGACAAGGTTAGAGTGAAACCGCACGTCTGTGAGGGAGTAAAAGAAAAGACAATGATGTTGAAAAGAAAAAAGTAGGTACAGGACCTTAAAGAGTTTGGCATGGAGCTAGGTCCATCACAATACCTTATAGTGAGTTCGAGTGCCACAACTACCCAATGAGAGCCACCATACGACTTGCGAGTCTCTGTAGTGGCAACTGAGTCGATGGTGTCATCCTCCTCTAACAGGCATACAACTTTCCAGCCTAACTGAGAGCAAACAAACAACTGAACTAAACAAGCAAACGATCCAAATAATGAACTCATTGAATAAGCAAAGTAGTGAGTACAGAAAACAAGCAACTAAAATCACAAGGCATGAACTTCTTGATCAAACAACAGGACATTCTTAAATAACTAAATTACTCACAATAGTAGAGTCCACAATAATAATCATCATCATAGCCTTGCCTGGATCAATCTTTTTGTTTGATAGACTTGTTCAACAGGATTCTTGCCTGGTGCTTTTAGCCAGGATATTTCAGCTCCTCAGTAGCCAAAGTGCATATACAGTGAGGACACCAGTTAGTGTACGAGCTACACAAACCTACAGAATCGGCAGTGTAATAGCAATCCCTTCGCAACAGTTCAAGTGTGGTAGACACTGTTTGTGGAATGTCTGAGGACAACACAGCCGAATACATGTTTGCAGCCAGAGCATAATGACATAATGAGTAACAAAGTAAAGAAGAGCCAGCCTAAGATAGACTATGGTGTATCACATTACTTCCTGCCATCAGAGTCTAGCTCAGGACAGTGGATGAATATACATGCCTCCAGTCAATGAACAAATGTGTCTCTCACCTCAATAGAAATCAGCTGTGGCCACTTCAGTGATTCAAAGTGCGCCTACAGTCACAGTCAAATCCTCAAGTCTTTACGTCCTCAAGTGGTGCCCAACACGTCCTAGGGTAGCCTGGCTCAATGCTAGAGGCATCCTTTTTTGCCTTGGTGTCTCCTGATCTGACTTCTAAGCATCATACACCTTTTATGCTAGGGGCATGTCAGCTACTTTCTAGTTGGGCTCACACACGCCGTTGCTTGGTTCGTCAAGGGCAAGACAATTGTTCTCTTATCAGAGCCTACATGGCAAATGACTAGCAGAGACATCAACATAGCTCGGACTCTACGCAACAATCTACAATTTGGCTAATACAATCAGGAGAATATCCTAAAGTGGCGCGGCCAAATACAGAGCTATCAGAACACCATGGTTGAGCAGAACATATCCTAAACATACCAGCCAGAGTTACAACCTCGATCAAAGGCCTCTATCAAGTTGCCACAATTCCTTCTGTCTTCCAAGTACAATATGGGAAAGCAGTTGGGTGCACATACTTCCAGTGACTTGATGAATGGATCACTTGCTTCGACTAGTTATGGTCTCAAGTAATCCAGTGGTTCACGGAACATCTGTAGTTACAGTCTGGCTTCCAAGACCCCATACCCTCAAGTGATGTCCAGCCAGTCCAATACCAAGGGCATGTCAGCTGTTCTTTGGTTAAAAGGCACAGACAAAGCGCCAGCTACAGTGTCATCGAACCAGAATCTTCGAGCAGGGGCATGTCGGCTGTTCTTTGGTCGAAGGTCACGTAACAGGCACCTAACAGAATGTCAACTTACTATATAACTGAGCCAAAGCTTTCGACTAGGGGCATGTAAGCTACTCTGTGAAAGAAGGACTGTTTTGAGAATGCCTGGTGCAAATTATCGTCCAAATGATGGTCAGTGCATCTTCTTATTGAGAAGTGACGTTCACCACATAATGGCCATTACAAGATGACAACTGTAGTAGGGCACTACGTTGTTTCAACTGACATCCCCCACATCGGCGACGATCCAGGGTGCACTAATACTTGAATAAGATCCCTTTGGCAAATCCTTTTGGCTAAACAGAAGGTCAGGCCCTCTTGCCTTTGAATTCTAATCCTAATGGATGGATTCAAGGCTTCCATTGTCAATCTCATTTGTCTAGACTACCGACTGGAGTTAGATGGTCCCATCCATAGTTTGATCCGTCCGGACGAATCTCGGAGCCACCTCCCTCACCTTTGAATTCCGATCATGATGGACGGATTCAGGGCCTCCCTTTTCCATCTCATTTGTCTAGACTATCACCGGAGTTTAGATGGTCCCATCCAAGGTTTGGTCCATTCGGACGAATCATGGTGCCACCTTCCCATCCAAGGTTCGGTCTATTCGGACGAATCTTGGTGCCACCCCTTTCACCTTTGAATGTTCCCATCCAAGGTTCAGCCTATTCGGATGAATCTTGGTGCCCCCTTTCGCCTTTGAATGTTCCTATCCAAGGTTCGGTCTATTCGGACAGATCTTTGTGCCACCCTTTCGCCTTTGAATGTTCCTATTCAAGGTTTGGCCTTTTTAGACGAATCTTGGTGCCCCCTTTTCGCCTTTGAATGTTCCCATCCAAGGTTTGGTCTATTTGGACAAATCTTGGTGCCACCCTTTTCGCCTTTGAATGTTCTCATCCAAGGTTTGGTCTATTCGGACGAATCTTGGTGCCACCTCTTTTACCTTTGAGTGTTCCCATCCATGGTTCGGTCTATTCGGACGAATCTGTGTGCCACCCCTATCGCCTTTGAATGTTCTCATCCATGGTTCGGTCTATTCAGATGAATCTTGGAGCCACCACTTTCGCCTTTGAATGTTCCCATCCAAGTATCGGTCTATTCGGACAAATCTTGCTGCCCCACTTTCACCTTTGAATGTTCCTATCCAGGGTTCGGTCTATTCAGACGAATCTTGGTGCCATCGCTTTCGCCTTTGAATGTTCCTATCCAAGGTTCGGTCTATTCGGACGAATCTTGGTGCCACCCCTTTCGCCTTTGAATGATCCCATCCAAAATTCGGTTTGTTCGGACGAATCTTGGTGCCACCCCTTTCACCTTTGAACCTTCCCATCCAAGGTTCGGTCTATTCGGACTAATCTTGGTGCCACCCCTTTCGCCTTTGAATCTTCCCATCCAAGGTTCGGTACATTCGGACGAATCATGGTGCTACCTTCCCATCCAAGGTTCGGTCTATTCGGATAAATTTGGTGCCACCCCTTTCACCTTTGAATGTTCCCATCCAAGGGTCAGTCTATTCAGACGAATCTTGGTGCCACCCCTTTCGCCTTTGAATGTTCCTATCCAAGGTTCGGTCCATTCGGACGAATCTTGGTGCCACCTTCTAATCCAAGGTTTGGTCCATTCGGATGAATCTTGGTGCCACCTTCCCATCCAAGGTTCGGTCCATTCGGATGAATCTTGGTACCACCTTCCCATCCAAGGTTCGGTCTATTCAGACGAATCTTGGTGCCACCCCTTTTGCCTTTGAATGTTCCTATCCATGGTTCGATCTACTTGAACGAATCTTGGTGCCATCCCTTTCGCCTTTGGATGTTCCCATCCATGGTTTGGTCTATTCGGACGAATCTTGGTGCCATCCCCTCTGCCTTTGAATGTTCCCATTGAAGGTTCGGTCTATTTGGATGAATTTTGGCGCCACCCCTTTCGCCTTTGAATGTTTCCTTCCAAGGTTCAGTCTATTCGGATGAATCTTGGTGCCCCCTTTTTGCCTTTGAATGTTCCCATCCATGGTTTGGTCTATTCGGACGGATCTTGGTGCCACCCTTTTCGCCTTTGAATGTTCCCATCCAAGGTTCGGTCTATTCGGACGAATCCTGGTGCCACTTTCCATCCAAGGTTTGGTCTATTCGGATGAATCCTGGTGCCACCTTTCCATTCAAGGTTTGGTCCATTTGGACGAATCTTGGTGCCTCCTTTTGCCTTTGAATTCCACTCCTAATGGACGGAATCAAAGCAAACTGTTTGCCTCCTTCCTTTGTGCTGGTATCCCGAACTACCCGGGCAATCCTTGTGATGCTTGATGGATTCCACACTCTCTTTGTTCCTTCATTCCCTTTCGGGTTGGTAGCCTGAACTACCCGGATGACTTTCGTAACCAGTCAATTTTCGGTCGGCAAGCACCGTGAGTCTTGTTAGGTGCTTTTTCAATAAGTGTGATAACCAGTCATGTCTTTTAAGAGCTGATTGGTCGTCAACTTGTTGGTATTTGTCATTAGTTTTGGTTTCTCTGATGATTGGCTTCGGCTATGGCGACAAGACCTCTGGTGCATCCACCAACTAGTGGCTGGTTGCCGGTAGCTAACTCTTTTTTACGGCTTTAGGCAGGGTGTCCTTGTCAACCCTGAGCATCGGTCTCTGTCCCACTCATCCTCCGACCCTGCTCAGGGAGGGGCATCTGTAGACACCCCAATTTTGCAGGTCTGTAGGCTTGAATTGTGGTAGCTGGGCTTTTAATAACAAATGAGCTCAAACCCTAGTTTAGTCCCAAAGCCAAAGAACGCCAAATCCAACAGCAAATGGTTTGAGCCATGATCCGGGGTCATACAGGCGCACCTATCAGGCGCACCTGTCTGGCGCACCAGACAAGTGCACCTCTCTGGCACACCTATCTGGTGCACCAAACAGGCGCACCTCTTGGGCGCACCATGCAGCCACACTGGACATGCACAAAGCCCAGTAAAGCCCACCAAAGCCCAGGCAAGCCCACTTAGGCCCATGAAAGTCCACAACACCTCAACCCATTTCTTCTTCTTCTTCCAACCCAACAGCCACTCCTTCAACCCTTCTCACCACAACC
>JAMKQA010052370.1:0-10201 GCA_024699735.1 Posidonia australis | reverse complement strand
GCGAGAGGTAGAAGTGGGGAGAAGCAGATCTGCAAGAGACAGATCTGAGAGGTAGAAGTAGGGAGAAGCAGATCTGCGAGAGGTAGATCTGAGAGGTTACACAAGCATAATAATGTAAATCATGCTACTCAATAACTGGCAGTGTAAATGAAACGAAGGAAAAAAAATCAAACCAGTCGAGTTCGTGTGCAGCGAAAGGGGGCGGAGCAGGGGAAAAAACGCGGGCATAGGTGGAGTGGTGTGAGGCAGAACGCGTGGATCGACGGGTCCGAAGGTGCACACGGGAGAGATTCTGCTGGCTGGCTCGGTCCCGTTCTCCCTCTCCATCCCGTTCTCCCTCTCCCTTCCCCTAACCTAACTATATCACAAAGCTATGTTCACTTCTGAAAATCACGATTAACAAACAATTAATCAAATCAGAGGATTGTCCTCCATAAAGACGGGTGTAGAGGCATTGTAATCCGATCCTTGTGAGATCTCAGGAGCCATTGATGTTTGCTCCAACTCCCTCTTCTACTGAAATGAGGATAAAGATTGTAAAATATCGTTTCTTTCAAAACCTATACCTAGAGATTCTACCAAATTGTGAAACATGGAAATGATATCATTTATTATCAAACTGGGGTTTTTGAGAGTGCTCCTGAATGTTCTATTATTTCTTTCCTTCCAAATGGACCATATAAAAATTTGAATAAAAGTGAGAGATCCTTTTAAAGATGTTTTAAAACGCAGCACAGGAGGGAATACAAATAAATCCACAATTGAAAATATAACAGGATAAGTGCATCCATTAATAAAAGCCTTCCAAATTTTTTGTGTAAATAGACAGAACAGGAAAAGATGTATGACAGATTCACTACTATTATTGCAAAAAGAGCAACAATTTGTGCCAATCCAGCCTCTTTTCAATAAATTATCTTTAGTCAGAATTTTATTAGAAAGAGCTGACCATGCAAAGAGTTTAATTTTCAGAGGCACCCAACAATCTCAGATTTCATGCATGTATTTAAATCTGTGTCCACCATCATTTAACATGTCATAACAGGATTTAACAGTGAATTCCTTGTTGGTGGGTTTCCATAATAGTAGATCTTCCTCTACTGATATTCTAGTGGTGTTGTATATTTCTAATAAGATATCTATTTGAGCATATAAATTTCCAGCAACATTAGGAGTTAAGGGATTTAAGAATAGCCTATCAGGGTCTACTGATAATATCTGTAAGATTTTAGTGACAGTAGCTTGCTTGAATTTTAACATATGGTATATATCAGGTAGGCAATCTTTTAATTTTTCACCCTTCCACCAACGATTTTCCTAGAAGATAGTATTTCTTCCATTATTGACCTGAAAATCAGTAAATCTATTTATAATGTCAAAACAATTTTTTAGCTCTAACCATAGGGACGAGGATCTGCCATTTGAATTATTTAGTATGGCATCTGGTCCATTCCTAACAAAATATTTGGCTCTAACTACATCTTTCCATTTCATTGAGAATGAGTTGGATAGGAGTTGCTAAAGTAATTTACATTTCAATGCCAAACTAAAATTTTTCAAGTTGATGATTCCCCAACCTTTTTGTTCTTTTGATCTACATAGTGTTGACCATTTAACTAAATGGCGAACAGAAGTAGAGGATAAGGAGTTCCAAAGGAATATTCTTCTAATTTTATCAATAGTCTTCTCTACCTTTGCAGGCATATGTAGGACTGAAAGGAAATAGGTAGGAATGGCGGATAATACAACATTAACCAATGTACGGTGCCCTCCTAAAGACAGATATTTGGCCTTCCATTGTGATAGTTTTTTTGTAATTTTGTCAATTATCGAAGACCAATCTTGGTAAGTTGGTTTTCTGTAATGCAAAGGTAAACCCAGGTATTTAATAGGGAGATTCTCAATGCTACATCCCATGATTTGAGAGGCTCTATTCACAAAGCCCTTAGAAACTCCTATACCAGTAATTGATGATTTATGAAAATTGATTTTCAAACCTGAACAAGTTTGAAAACAATAGAGTATTCTCTTGATGTTTATTAGATTTTCCTCTTTTGCAGCCAAAAAAAGTATGGTGTCATCTGCATATTGAATTTTCAAAATATTGGGACCACCATTGGGTAATTGGATTCCTGATATTAGATTATTATCAATTGCTAATGATAGCATCCTGTTCAACACATGTGTGACTATAATAAAGAGAAATGGAGAGAGTGGGTCACCTTGTCTTAGTCCGTTAGAAGCTTGGAAGTACCCCTTAGGGGAGCCATTCACTAAGATAGAGAACTTAGCATATGAAATACACATCTTGATCCAAGTGTTCCATTTATTTCCACAACCGAAGCCTTTAAGTGCTTCCATTAGAAAGTCCCAATTGACATTGTTAAAAGTCTTTTCAAAGTCTAGTTTCAGAACGAGGCCCGGTATAGCATTTATTTTCATGTAATGCAAGGTTTCCTGGGCAACTAGTAAACAATCACCAATGTACCTCCCAGCAAGAAAGGCACATTGTGAATTGTCAATAATATTGTTAATAATAGGAGTGATTCTTGTAGCTAAAGTTTTTGATATAATTTTATAAAGACTATTTACAAAACTGATAGGTCTAAAATCTTTTATCTCCTTGACACCTTCTTTTTTAGGGATAAGAGAAATGGAAGTCTGATTAATGTGAACCAGGTATTCTAAATCATTGGAAGAATGAAAGTCATTAAAGATTTCTACTATGTCATTTTTCATGATGTCCCAGAAGTGCTGAAAGAAGCACAATGGGAAGCCATCAGGTCCAGGGACTTTTTCTCCAGACAATGATGTGACGCTTAGTTGAATTTCTTCCATGGAAAAGGGAATTTTCAAAATATTTGGATTAGTAATTTTGATTGGCATTAGAATGTCCCAATCAAAACAAGGTATTGTTCTCTTTTCCTTATTGAATTGTCTGATAAAGTGATTTTCTATATCTTTGCAAATTAAGGAGGAGGAGTATTCCTGAATGCCATTAATAATCAGAGAGAAGGCAGCAACATTCACTCTTCTTCTCTATTTTATTATTTTGCGGATGAATTTTGTACACTGACTTTTAATATACCAAGTTATAACAGCATCAAAAATTGGTTCGATTAAAGTAATCTTCTCGATATTCCGTACACTGACTCGAGGAAAAGGAGTAGGCCCATAGTGTGCGCTTGTGTGGCCAGAATACTTCTCACTCTATCCCTTCAGGAAAATCAACGGCTTAAAAAACTCGACATCAAACCACGAGGAGTATTCCTCCTTCGCCTCTGCTACCTTACAGAGAAATGGAGCTCTCCAATCTCCATTCTTCTTCTTCTTCAGTGCTTTCTCACAACATCCGCCATTCCCATCACAGAAGCCGAAGAGAGGAGACTCTGAAAACTTTCTCAACAAAACCCGGTCAACCCTTTAGACCAGTGAGTATCACTTTATCATGTTTGTTTAAAATTTGTGCTTGCTATTTTTTTGTTGTGTGTGTGTGCGTAGTCTCTGACACAAAAATATGTGGTAAATTTAGGCGGCGAAGGGTTGTAGGACTTGTGGCGGCAAAGGCGCGGTTGAATGCCCTGGTTGCAAGGTTCTGTTCTTTCTTGTTTGTATTACTTTTCCAGTTAATTGCTCTAAGTAGTCCATGACTACTTTGTTTACTTTGCATACTTCGTAGGGGAGAAGTGTTGCAGTTTTGGGGGCTGATGGTTCTTTTCACATGATTTCTATCTCATGTTATTGAGTAATATTCACTGTTTGATGAAGTTAACAAAAAACGGTGAGCACCGTAAATTTCGAGTACTCATCTTATTTGACATTTAGATCAAAAACCAATTGACAATAAACAAAGAAGAATCGTCTGGTCTAGTCATCAAGTTCTTGTAGAACTCATCATCAAATGACGTCTTCTTTTCTTTGTGGATTTTCACTAGTTTTACTCTAATACTCATTGGCATTTTTTGAGTTTAGAAATCCCTCTTTTGGATTAAAAAGGATGTGTAAGCTCATCCCAATTTAGATCTCTCGACTATTTACATTTTTCCATTTGATACCTTGAATTCATTTTCAACCAACTATCATGGTGCAGTTAGTTAGGGAGAGTGGAACTCACACCTTACTCTTAGGTTCGAATCTCACGGACTACAAGGAGAAAAAATATAAAAATCTATCGATTTCAAAAAAAAAAAACGTGAATTTATTTTCGTTATAACTTATCTTTCCTCAACTATGGTAATTATAATAAACCAATTTTTTAGGTGAATGGTGTTAAATTTTTACATGGTCTGACTATTTTATTCTCTTTAATTTATCATTTTATGATTAAATTACAGTTTACTCTTTGAACTATTCGAGTTTTTCAATTTGATATTCTAAACTTTTTTTCCTTACAACTTATTCCATTTAACTATGATAAATTATAATGAATCGTCTTTTTAAGTAGACACTGTTAAATTTTTGATTTGTGTAACTGTTTTACTCTCAAATACAAATAATTCGCTTTTCAGTCATATAGAACCCTTATAGAACCTGATCTGAACGTTACTCTTATAGAATTTTTTCTTCCTCACCTACACTTTACTTGACTACAAATCATAATCATTGACATTTTTTCTGAGTTGGTTGAGACTTTCGGTTAAGATACGCTTGATGACAGTATGAAAAAAGCTCAAGATCTTCCTACGATGTTGAAGGAGCTCGAAAAAGAGAGAAAAAGGTTTACGAAAGAAGGTGAAGGAGAAAATTTTGATGGTAAAATTGAATTTAGAGTTTATGATGTAAAAAAGAGAGAAGAAAATGGAGAAGAAAAAGATGGAAAAGAATGTCAAATTTGTTTGAAAGAAATATTATAAAGCTTATATGACCTTTCAAACTTGATAGAAGAACCTTATTGTTTAATAGAGATAATTGAGGAGGACAAGTTGTAATGAAAAAAATTTTAAATATTAAGATAAAAAATTCGAATAGTTGAGAAAAATAAATGGGAGAAAGATAAATTTGTCCAAAAAAAAAATTGTAATCTTGCAAACTTGACGGAAGGGTCATATTATTTAACGGAGATGGTTGTAGAAGATAAGTTGTAATTAAAAAATGTTTAAGATATCAAACTGAAAATATAAATAATTGAGAAAGTTAAGTTATAATTTATCTTAATTTTTATTCAGTCATGGGAACTTTGTTTTTATCTGATTCTAGCATTAAAACTAAGATACAAAGAAAGAGGAAGAAACCTGATTTCTTATTTATTTTGTGCTCAGGGAACAGGCAAGAACAAGAAGAATGGAAACATATTTGAGAGATGGAAGTAGGTTTTTTATTTTATGTTGCCAATGTTTGTTATAACAACCTTAGCTATAAGGGTGTTACCTAGATTTAGATTAAATTGTAGTGGAGCATAAGATTTATGGCCTTCATATCATACTATAGGTGCTTTGATTGCCAAGGCTTTGGGTTGAAGAGCTGTCCCAACTGTGGCAAGGGAGGACTCACTCCAGAGCAAAGGGGGGAAAGATGAGGACAAACTTATGTATCAAACAACAATAGATTTTGCTCGCTGCCCTCATATAGCCATTAGCCATCTCTCTTATATTAATGTTTCGAACAGTCTATCTTGTGAAATGCTGGTTGTCTTCCAACTTCCTAGCCGTTATGTATATATTATACTGAAAGAGAATATATTGTAAAATCATTTGAGAAAGATTCATGTAATTCCATGAAGAATAACTCCAAAATACTAAAGTGTTTGGAAGATTGTTATGACAGACAAGGTGCTACCTTGTATATATTGGGTAAGCCGTATTGCTCACAAGAATACTAACAGAATCATGAGAACATAAAATGCTAGTGTCATTCCTTCGCATCGCTTTTTTTAAATTACTATTGTTAAAAAATGACTATTCATACAAGTAATTGTTATTTTTTGAATGCAATAGTATTAAGGTTTGAATTAGAGGTGGAAAATGGGCCGGATCGGGTTGGATCGGTCCACGAAACAGGAGGCTCATCCAGGCCTAGACAGGGTCCGGTCGGCACGCAGGTTGGTCCGGGCCAAGCCTCCTTTTGGAGATCATGGGCCCGACACAGCCCATAGCCCGTCTGTGGGTGGGGTCGGGTCGGCATGTAGGTTGGTCCAGGTCAAGCATCCTTTTGGAGATCATGGGCCCGGGATAGCCCATGGTCCGTCTGTGGGTGGGGTCGGGTCGGCCTGTCCATTGGGTCTAAAATTAATTTTAAAAAATTATTTTTTTTATTAATAAAAAAATATTTGAAATACAACATTTTTTTACATAAAAAAATACAAAAGATATTTACATTATTTTTTTTACATTTTTTATTTTAAAATTTTATATCAATAATTATTCATTTGTGGAGTCTGTTCTGCCTGTTGAAGTTGATGTCGCATCATCATTATAATTTGATTCAGACTTCAAGCTCAATATCTGAAAACAGTCAACCACATCGTACCAATCTTTTAAGCAGATGGAGGCTTCTACAGACTTCTCTGATAATCTACATCTTTTATCATTTAATACTCTTTTCCTACATAAAATGCAGATTTCGATACCATAGTTGACGTCGAAATCGTTAGTAAATCTTTTGTCATTTTTGATACTATAGGAAACCTAATAACTGTAGTAGACTACCACTTTAATATATCTAAGTTATGTATTTCTAAATCACTAAAAGAAATTGAGGATTCTAAATAATTATCTAATTCATTATTTAAACTTGATTTTATATATTTTTCCTTCTTTTTATTTAATCTACTCCATAAATAACTATTACTACTACTACATGTTTGTGTTCCTAAAAAACTAGGTGCTTGACTACTATATGTTTCACCATAATTTCTAATATATTTTTTAAATAAATTATATAAAGTTGTCTTTATTTTATCATTAAATGGTCTTCAATGACCATTACTCACACCTTCTATGTTAAGTATAATTTGCAGGTCTGGATGGATATATATAGAATCCCTGTTCCTGGATCTGGTTTCTAGCGTTTCTGTTCAGAATTCGTGCGAATTAAGTGCAAATTATTGGTCAGATTGTTTCTATTCAGAATTATTAAGTGCAAATTAAGTGAGAATTCTAGCGTTTCTGTTTGTGTAGCAGATGGGTTGAAGATGGGTCCGAATTCTAGCGTTTCTGATGTGTTGCAGATGGGTGCTAGCTATATGGAGCAAACTCCATTTATTTATTTTTGTTGAAGCACAATGTCCTGATAAGTGTTCATGTGGGTATAACTTAAGGTGAAGAACAACCATGCTGCGATTGTTTTAGTGGTGTTATGTATGATGTCCACTCCCCATAGTACATCTTTATTTTTTTCCCTACACTTGGATTCTGTTAAGTAGTCTGATCTACTGATATTTATCGTGTCATTTGATTATGCAGTGGTGAAGAATCCAGCAAATCTCGCGAAGCACCAAGCCAACCCCAAGGTTGGACCTATTATTGCAAAGGTGATGGGTAAATTTGGTGGACCCATGTAATCACGAAGAGCATTTAATTAACTTGTGTACCTGCATTCAAGGGAACCCACGTTGGTGCTTTCTCGGAGACCATTAAACTTTGTGTACCCTGTCGGGTGTGAGGCTGTCTGCAATTTCATCAACCAGAGTTAGCTGAAAGTTTATGAGTGAAACTTTATTTAGTTTAAAGTTGAAACTACTACTGTGGTTTTACCATCTTGCAAGTAATTGTCTCCCAAATAAATCTTCTTAAGTTGAATAAACAAATTTTTGTATTGTGAATGTGAAAACCCTGAGCATGCTGTACGCAGCATAAAATGTGATTGATCCTGGCAGTATAAATGCAACAAAAATTATGTCCTGTGTCACAGAAGGCCTTCACTGTGTCACAGAAAAGCCTTCACTGTGTCATGTGCTTCTGTCACCAAACCTCACCGGAAAAGGACTGAAAAAATCCAAAAAGTGCACCTGTCAAGCTGGGTTTTATGCTCATGGATAACTCGTTAGAACAATCGAAAGCAATTAAAACTTGTTCATCCCAATGCGAAGATATGTATAGCCTCATATTATGGAATCAAAGAATACCCAAAACTAGCTTGTTTCCATTGGTGAAAACAAGGAATACAAAAACCAGCCTTTGCTGAAAAGAAACTACATACAACTTACAATGAGCCAGTTCACCTTTATTGACCTAGGCCAGCATTGGGTTTTTCTTGTATATATCAACACCTAAAAGGCACCTCTTATCAAGCAAATGTAAGCTAATTAGGTAAGCAACTTTCCACATAAAATTTGCATATTCTTTTCCCACTGGGATGTATGTTCCCAGCTGACATGAATCTTTGGTAGAATACTACAGTACTTTCTGTGTTTTAAAATGCAGCAAAAGATTTGTGATTCAATGCCAGGAGACTGAAATTTGCGAGCAAAGGAGATGTTTTACAGGTTGGGCAAGAGGATCAAATGTCCATGAACAGCAATAAACAATTGAGACACTTTTGCTACCCGCCGTGGATTTTTTATATAATACTAATACTTACCATGGCAAAAAAAAAAAAAACAATTGAGACAATATTTCTATTTCCACATAGTCAACTTTAAATAACTAAAATAACCAAACCAACTAAAATCTTGAGAAAATTGTAATAAGATGAAGCAAATTTTGTGGCTACTTAAATTTTTCTATAATTTAGGAACATAAAGAAGCACCTCAAAGAATCACTTGTGTTTGTTACAAAAATCACACCACACTACAGAAAGAGTCATCAAGCAATGCATCTGCAAAATTATAAACAAAGTGAAAGCACAATAATCCATGCATATTATAACTGTTTGAACAAAATTAAGATCAAGGAACAACTTTCCCGGAAGTTACAATTCACAATCCATGTGTACTCCACAGACATTTCAAAAAAACAAATGCATCAATAATCAATGCATAGAGTATACAAGATTCATTAAAATAGCATAAGTCAAAAGATCATTAAACTACACCTTAAAGATGCACCTTAAAGGTCAATTTGGTCTATAATTGAAATACATAAATCTTCAAGAATTTAGTACACCAGTAACTTATCTATTACAATATAACAATTTCAAGTAAAAGAAAATTTATTGATCATATTCATCATCGGATGAGTAATTCAGAATCGTAATCACCAACATATCTACAAGTTTCTTTTCTATTTCAATTTCTCTAGTAGTTTTTTCAGTATCTTCGAATTTGACTTTTACTTGAAATTGCTCTTCTCTATCAACCCATTCAAAAAATACGCAATTGTTCCTATTCTGCATTATAATAATAGACTTATAAGATATCATGTATTACTCCATTACTAGAAGCTCCATAATTGATAGTTTAATTTGCTTACACATTTATAAAATCGACGATTAGGATTTCGAGAAGTCTTCAACATCAATTACCTCGCTATTTCTCCACAGTAACAATATGGTGTTTTTTGATATATAAGATGATAGATCAATGTGACCTTCTTTTAGTTCTCATTGCAAAATAATAACACAAAGAAATTAAAAGTATTTAAGTATTGAAATTAAGAGGTATGCAATATGATAGCACCAAAAAAAATAAACTAGTTTTACTAGATTACAATCTATGCACAAGAAGCAACTTTTAAAAACACAAGCTATAATGAGTAAACTAAATAGGTCCTGGAAGTTTTTTCAAATAATTGATACTTAAGTGATATATAAACGGAAATGAAGGTGTTTCACTTAAAATCAAATATCCAAGCCACACGGAAATTAAGGTGTATCACTTAAAATCAGATCACCCAAGCCACAACTGGCATACAATATTTTCTGGCTTCTGTACAAATTTCATGTTAATCTCTTCTCACAACTAAACTCATCGTAATCCAACACATGTACACCAGGTTTCTGTAAGTCTTCTTTACCTCTTCAAGTTTACAGTATCTAGCTACCTATAAATTCTCCAAGTCCCACCTCTATCTAGTGCCTAGAAAGATTCTTGGTAATAAGAAAAGGAAAAACTCATTTACCGGTAAACTTTCCTCCTTTTTTTACCAACTTTTCATTAGTCCAAAGGGGAGATCTATCATCTATATCCATTTAAAACCCTAAACCAACTAAAATATTCTCTTCCAAGCAAGTCCAAAATATACCATTGTACCACTGTCTCCACTATACGTACATACATACATATACATACATGCATGCATGCATACATACATACATACATACATA
>JAMKQA010052366.1:0-12422 GCA_024699735.1 Posidonia australis | reverse complement strand
GAACAATATTCCTTTAACCTCGACTTAGTCCCCAAGCGGGAGGACCTAGTCGCTCTTAGGCAGAGACCCCAAGAAGCATTCGGGGAGTATCTTGGATGTTGGCGGTCCTTGGCTTCGCAGGTCAAAGATAGACCCTCAGACGAGGAGTCTATTGAGATCGTGATCCGGGGAGCACAGCCAGCAGTCGGGGCTCTACTTAGCATCCAGCCAGTCACCACTTTCACTGCACTGCTTTGGGCGAGCGCTCGTGTTGAGAGTTCACTGTGTGGCGGCAGTTTTCCAGCACTCTCTGCATTTGCTAACTAGGCCATTTCCTCACATAGTGGTCCTAGCAGCAGCAACATCAACCCCAACACCAACACACCTAGGAAGCGGGATTCTCCCAAGAACTCTGTCTCTTACATTAGAGCCCCTACTGCTCTAGCAAATGTCAGCCTGCCCCCACAGCACCAAGTAGTTTATGCACTCACGCCTACACCTAGGACACAGCATGCATCGCACATTACCCCCACTACCACACCTGTATATCCAAACCCACCGGCTAGGACGTGCCCACCGTTGGCACATCCACAGCCGAAGCGACAACGCTGTGACCGACGCCACTATACCCCTTTAGTGGAGCCGTTGAGCATGGTTTTCCCTAATGTCGCATCTTTGTTGAGGTTACCGGAGGTACGCCCTCCGCCTAACCCACTGCCATCCTGGTACAATGCTAATGCGTTCTGCAATTTCCATCACGTGGCTGGCCACGTGATAGATAATTGCTTCACACTCAGGGACGCCGTCCAGGACCTGATCGACCAGAAGGTCATTATCATTGACAACCAGGCAGCCACCCCAGCACGTCCCCTAGCAACACATCCAGCATAGCAGGCACAACCAACACATCCTAGCATAGTTAGTCAACCTTTGCCGCAACATCCGCCTCCGGGAGTGCCAAGTTCCTCGGGAGTTAATTTTGTTTCTTCTTCTGGGTCAGTTTTATCGTCTATCTGCCCCACCGCCCTGATTCATGATGTATCTTCCTCTTTTCCCTGAGGTGCAACCAGTAGCTCACACTCAGCCTCCAGCTCTAGTTTATTTAGCAGCCTGGCCCCAGTCCAGACCAGCATAGCCAACACACCCTCGGAACCACCAGTACCCTCACCAGTACTACCAGCATCTCCAGGTAGATACCCCTGCTCACCCTAACAGCCCGTCCTCCGATCGTTGTTACTCTGACCCGTGACATGCATCGTGTCCCTTTCAACTATGCCACAGGAATGTGTGCAGTGGTGACACGATCGGGTAGAGTATACAGACCCGTAGCCACCAGGCCTAACCCCTTGACCTAGGTCCCTAGCCAGTAGGCCTAGCCATCTAGGCCACCAGCACCTATAGCAGTAACCCCTGCCCAATCTCAGGCACATTCTCCCCAGCCACCTAGGCCTAGAGTAGCACCATCCTACCCTACCACTAGTAGCCTGCCATCAGCTTACATCACCGCCCAGCTGAAGAATGTTTGAGCCGACATTTCCATTTGGGAACTTATCCATACGTCGGCCGAACATAGGGAAGCTTTTCTTAGGGCTTTCAGGCAGCCTATGTATCCCAGACCATAGAGCCTGCTACCCTAGAAAACATGGTAGGAATGATCACCGCACCTCAAGTCATCTCCTTCTCCAGCCAGGAGCTGCCTCCTTCTGGCACCAACCATAATTCCCCCTTGTTCATCACCGTGCAATATCAGAGTTTTCGCACCCCCCTCACGCTGGTGGACAATGGGGTAGGCCTTAATGTCTGCCCCTTACGCACAGCAAATGCACTCGGATTCAAGGCCGAGGATGTTATACCAGCTGTTAAAGGGATGACAGCTTTTGATAATACGCATCATGATGCGCTTGGGATCCTTATCATCCCCCTAACCATTGGCCCTGTCGGCTTCGACGTGGAATTCTACGTCGTTGACATTGAACCATCTTTTAACCTCTTGCTTGGACGCCCTTGGCTTCACAAGCATCAAATTATTCCTTCAAACCTCCATCGCATGATTAAATTCTGTTGGGATGACAACGTCTTTGTTGTCCTGGTAGAAGACATGGAGAAGGTTGAGTCTGTCTCATCTCTAACCCCATAGACTATTCATTTTGATCCTAAGCCAACCGATGTTTCCTTCCAGGTTAATCGGTTCGAACCGATTAATTTTATTCCTCCGTCAGAGCTTCCTGACCATTTGGTCGCCTTTGGCAACCCCCATTTTGATGATCGACAACCTGTGTCGCAAATGGGGATATGAGAAAGGATCACCTCTTGGGCTTTACGGTGAGGGAATCGCCGAGCCGATCGAAGTCGAAGAGTGGGTAGAGAAAGATGGTTTGGGATACAATCGAGGCAATCAGAAGAGATCACGGCGTCGGGGTAAGTCCTCCAGAATTGTTATTCCATGAGATTTATCCAACTTTATCAGCGCAAGCATTATGGATCTGAACCGTAGTTCCAGCACAGTATCGGGATCATCAGCCTGGATTTGCCCGGAGGGTTCATATTCAGATTACAGCCAGCCAGAACAACAGAACAGAGAGCAGGCAGAGCAGTCAGCAGCTCAGATTCCGATCCAGGAGACAGTTTCAGATGATGATATCGGAGATCTGAATTTGTTGTTTCAGGAGCAGCTAGACCTGCTTGAGGAGGATATGGCAGAGAACAACCGCAGAAGGAAGGGCAAAGCGGTTGCCATCGCAACACCAGCAGATTTACCAATACCACCCTAGGACCAAGCTTCAATCATGGTCCTGCAAGAAACAAAGGAGAAGGATACTTGACCAGTGGAGTCAATCTCTAGTCAGCTGGGAGGCTGGTCTAGTTGGTGTTGGCAGCATAGGCCTCACCTCGAGGGTGAGGATCAGAGTAATGAAGCAAGCATGAGTGGGACAGATGGTGGACCCACCAAGCAGCAGCAGAGCAGCCGCCAACAAACAAGGTTTTGTATAGTTAGCTGAAATCAGAATAAAAAGGTATCAGCATCAGAGGCAGAAACATTTGGCTCCTCAGATCATACAGATGGGGAAGCACAAGCAGTATTGCAGTGTCGGCACAAGAACACAAGAGTCACTGTGACAGTCCTCAAACGCCATCAGGGCGTAGAGTCTAAGGAGGTCTTTTCAGTAGACATCACTGATCCGACATTCGAAAAGGAAATCCTGTCAGAGCTGATTGCCTATGAAGAGGAGGAGGACGACAGTGAGGAAGAGGCCATGCAAATTCCATCCTTTGATGATGATCCCGAGGGCCTAAATCTACATGTTGAGGAAGAGATAGAGCTTATCAACATTGGCACGGCGGAGGAAATAAAAGAAACGCACATCAGTGCCAATTTATCACCACAGGCAAAAGAAGAATTCATAGCATTCCTGAAAGAATATGTAGATGTCTTTGCATGGAGCTATGACGAGCCAGGAGAATTGGTCCTGCGTGCCATACATTTGCCAGATACACGGGGAAAATTTAGGCCCAACTGGCACGGACCTTTTGTGGTCAAAGAAGCCCTGTCAGGGGGAGCAGTCATTCTAGAGGGCATGGACCATACAGAGCAATCAGAGCCCGTCAACGCCTCCTATTTAAAGAAGTATTATCAATGACTCTCAGCTGATCCAATGCCTTGCATCATGAGTCATGCATCATTGCATAGCATAATTAATTCCTTGCATTCTTTTTCTTTTTGCATAGCATTATCATTGCCCAATGAGGAAATTGGGAGTTTGGTTGCATGATGTGTCAAGTCCTCCTCATGTGCCACTAACCTAAGAGCTTAGGATGTGAGGGAGAGATTTCAGATGAATGGGATAAATGCACAAATTCCCATGGGACCTATATCTCTTGAGGGAGATAAAATGTTAGGTCTAGAAAGAGAGTGAGCAGCAAAAATAAAACAAGACCTAGGAGCAAAAAAAATATAAGGAGACAGAAGTAGCAGACAGAAGCTGAGCTTCACCGAGAGAGGCATGTAAACAACCTTACTCCTACCTTTTAGCTTGGAGAGGAGTAGAAGCACGCACTTACTATGCCTAAATGATCAAAGGGTCTTGCCACCCCTTCAGCACAATAGAAGTAGCTGCCACCCTCCTCAACATAAGTGTTTATTACCTTCAAGCAGGAGTAGGGTCTGTTAGCAGGCCAATGAGGGAGAAAAGAAAAATGAATCCTCAAAAGAGTAGGTATAGGACCCCAAGCATTTGGCATGGAGCCCATAAATCTGAAGGAGAGCCACCAATAACCTTAGTGCCTAGGATAGTATCACATGAGTCGAGGGCAGTGTCACCTCTTATAGATGGCAAAACAGGCTTCCTTGGCGCTGAGGGCACCAATGTATCAATTAGCCATTTCTTTGCATTTGCACAGCACTATTTATTTTGTAAAGCAATTTTTTCGCATATCGACCAAGGGCATGTCAGCTGCCTTATGAGTCGTGTTAGTATTTAGCTAGAGCGCATTTTTTAAGCATGATTGCAAGCATTATTTTTCGCATTTCGACCAGGGGCATGTTGGCTGCCTTATGAGTCATGTAAGCATTTAGCATAGATTGCATTCACTTTGCAAGGCATTTTGCTCGTATTATGGCCAAGGGCATGTCAGCTGCCTTATGGGTCATGGTCTAAGCAAGCAGGCGTTCAGCCAGGGGGCGTGACAGTCGCTTCTTTTAATGGAGGAATTTGAAATCAGAAACATATTGATCCTGGTTAGCAGATATGAACTTGCAAGAATCAGTAAACAATGCAAAGCAATGTCAATGTCATATGCCCTATCAGGAGTACAAATATCTAATCAATTCGAGGCCTCTTTGAGCTGCTAGCCTCTTTGCTATCGCTGCCACCAGGTGGATCCTTGCTCGAGGTCCATGCCTCTCTGATCTCCGCCTCATACCTGGCTGTATAGCCCAAGCCTTTGACGAAAGCAAAAAGAGAAGACCTGGTGCCATCGCTCATCAGTCGGGCCAACCCAGTAGTCGAAGCATTGGAGCCCGCTACATGCTTTTTCAGCCTATCCGAGCAGGGGCTTTGCTTTATGGAGTCCTGGCAGAAGCCGAACATGCAAGAACCCGGACGGGATGGTACTCCACACCTCCAGAAAATCCAGGGAGGACCACGAGTCGCATGTTCGTGGTGTTGAAAAAAGCAGTAAAGTTCTGTGATGCACAAGATATGATGTGCCACATCACAGAATCTGCCTTGAGATTCCGCAGCTTTTCACACAGTTCAGGCACCCCCAGAAGCACCCTCGAGTGATGGGTGCGGCTGTAGGCCTCAAAGACGTAAGGCCAGGGACGTAGAATCTTCACTCCCATGTGAGCAGCAAACCAGACCTGGCAAAAAGGAGTTATGGTTATTTAAAGCACAGGAGAAATGTTATTGATGGTCAGATGATCTACTTACCTGCACCAGGGCACCACATCCATAGAAGTGGCGAGAGAGTCTCGAGGCCCGGTCCAAGCCTACAAAAGTCTCAACAAGTAGAATTGGAGCCAGATCAATTTCACGAGCCATTACAGCCCAGGCTATCTCGGGCACCTCAATGGCCACAGTTGTCTGACCGTGACTGAAAATTAGTTCCCCGAAGAAGCACAGCACGAAGCAGAAAAGCCACAGATGGTTCGAGGAGCGGGAGCCAATGATGCTGTCGAAGTAATCCAGACGTATCATGGGATTAGGACCATCTCGGCAGACGATGTGTTTCTCACATTCTTCCTTGGCAATGCCTGTGAGGTGGCTCACGACGTGGACGTAGCTGTCGTGGCAGAAAAACACAGAGGGAGACAAGAATGGCGATAAGCCGCAGATACGCCTGACCTCCTCCAAGGTGATAGTCATTTCCACCTGCCCGAAGCGGAACGCTTGCGAAGCTGGCTTCCAGAAACGGGCCAGGGCACATAGTAGGTGCCAATTAACCTCTACTTTGCAATACTGAGGAGGGAGGATGATATGCCCCAGGTCATCAGTTGTTCTCGATCAGTATGCGTCAATGCGTCAATCCAGCTGCGTAGAGCATCTGAGTAGAATTTTGGGGTCTCCATGGTTGGATAACTCTGCAAGTATCAGCCATAGTAGTAAAAGTTGCAGAAAACTTCAGTGGTATATTGCATGTAAAAATGAGGTGTAAAGTTATACGCATGAAAGCCCTGTTCATAAGAGACAAAGCAGCAAATACAATACAAAAATCTGAGGCAAATCTGCCATGCAAAGCAGAAACGAAATCTATCATCTTGGTACAATACAGACAAAGAATTGCAAAGAAAATCAGTGACAACACATGGAACACACATGCAAGAAATCCTCTGTAAAGGAGTGAAAATCTGCAAAATAGCATAGATGTAGAGAAATTTTATGATGCATGATCTGCAAAAGCTAGCCAAGCTAACAGAAAAAGTTTGATAAAATCCAGTAGACATTTGCTGTAAAAAAATCTGCATAAGCAAAATCTGCATGAAGTAAAGCAAGACGGCTGAAAATAACAGTATATCATACCATTACGCGTCCGTACTCAGAAAACGGGGTTGCTGTAGCAAAAATCGAGGTCTGTTGTCCTTTTCTTCTAGAGAGGCGGCAGCTCTTCTCGTAAGAAACGAGATTTTTATAGGGAAGCAGTAGGGTTTTGCATCAGGAAAGGAAACAAAACTCGCCATTTCTGGGGACGCACCTATATTACGTAGGAAACTACCGCTCCTAAGCGGCGCACAAAGGTGGCGCACATAGGTGGTGCCCAGAAAGACAGAAATACAACAGCATCAGTTCAGATTGTCTACCTCGCCAAATCGGCGCCATTTTCTCAACCCAGCATGGGATACTTGTTTGCATACAAGTTGCACTTACAAAAACCCCGAAGGGCACATTGCAAAATCCGGGGATATCTCATATATTTTCAAAATGATACACAGTGGTTTTACAAAATTTCCAGCAAAATTACAACAAAAAAGGATCACTCCACCTCAGAGTCTTCCTCATCAGCCGCCGCCTTTTGGAACTGTTCAACCAAGGTCTTGTTGCCTGCTCGAGTGAGTCGGTGCGACAATTGAGCAACAGCGGCAGCCTGAGAATGAGGAGCAGAGTTGAGAACCGCTTGGGTGACCTCAGTGTCGGAACAGTACTCCTCAGGCGCCTCATTGGTGAAATCCCCGCTGGTGTCTACATTCACCCTCTCAATAGGGAAATCTTGCTACAAAATGCAAACATATGTTAGAAAGGAGAATTTTTAAATAGCAGCAACAGTACCAGGATAAGGAAGCTTACCCAGACAATGATGCGCCAGCGTAGTTCCTGCAAAAAAGTAGAAGTATCAGATATGTTCAATATGGCAGTTTGCAAAGTGAAAATCTTACCCGCTTCCGGCGGATGTCAGCATAGAAGGCTCCGAATTGCTCCTCGAAGCCCTGTAAATTATAGCAAATGTCAGATTGTCATAATTCACACAAAAGCAATGAATGGAAATTCTGTACCTGAGCCCAACTAGACGCATACCACATCCCGCGCTGGCTATCCCGCACAACCTCCTCAAATAGGTACGACTTCCCCACACGTCGATACCAAGCAAGGTAGTCTGTATAGTTGACTTCTCGAAGGACGTGCCTGTCCTGAGAAGCCAAGGCAACCGCATGTTCGCGCCTAGAAGCCGAGCGAGTCGTGGCCCAGAGGTCCATATCAGCAGGAAGAGGGGCAGGAATGCAAAATACATCAAAGAACTGATGCTGCACGCGCCCTGGGAGGTAGAGGGTCGACTTCTTCATGCAGTAGAATCTCACCTGTTTATCCCTCACAACGTAGCCAAAGTTCAGGGGAGCCCAGTTGAAGGCATCATATCGAGCGAATGGGCGTAGGTGAACCTATTACAGAAACAGAAGTTGTAAGCAAGCATGCAAAATTAAAGATAAAGAGTGGAGGAGACTTACATCCTCGAGTTCTATCAGGTCCAGCAGATACCGGTAGGACTCATAGTTAAACAACCCAGCAGCAGTCCGGTGGTCAGGCTCGACCCACTAGCTGGGAAGGGGGAGAAGCTCGTCTCGCAAGCGGCCATAGCAATGTCCCCTGGTGATGTGCTCCATAATCCAGTATTGAAAATGCAAGCAGGGCAGTTTATCAAATAATCGAGCATAAAAGAAATTTATTTTGCAAAGTACCAAAAGCAAATACTTACAGTCAGCAGGGGGTACAACCCCACATAAGAGCGGCGTCTGAGCTTCACCACGTGGTCAAGCCCGCAGATCAGCCTTGTATAGCTAGCACCAGCCTATTCATAGTGATCTAGGTGCTCCAGGTTGGTCAAATATGCAATCCAGTCAGCATGGATACAGTAGGCCGATGAATCACAGAAAATCAAGGACAGCAGCTCCAGCAGAATGTGCCTCAGTACAAAATCTGCTTCCTCATTGCCAGGATCGGGGTTGGGCCAGAACTTGTCCCATTCCCTTAACCACCCCACTGTGATCATATGCTTCCCCCTAGGCGACATAGGAGGGACACAGTCTAGATGTGCAGGTGCAAGGTGGAAGCCATGGGTGGTCTCACTAATAATAGGCTCGTCCCCAAAAGGGAGGCCTGTCAGTAGAGCCCAATGATCGGGCAGAACAGTCAGTTCGCCAAAGGGAATGTGGAAGGAGTGTGTCTCAAACCTCCACCTTTCTACCATGGCTCGGAAGAAGTTGTAGTGGCCGTGGATGATGAGAAGGCGCAGCAAACCACCAAACGGGGACTGGTGATGGAGAAAGTCCTGCATAAACTTCGACAGACGGTGGAAAGGCTCGAGCATCGGACCCCAGTGGCACCACATGATTCGGTTTGCATCCCCTTCCTGAAACATCAAGAATACGTTTTAAGCGAGGTCAGAAGCAAATAGCACAAAAGCAGAAAGCAGAAAGCAATTTAGAGCACAAAGCAAACAATTACCTCAGACTCGGGGCTCTCACAGATATGACGGTCACTCAATAGCCACCCCTCGAAGTTTCCAGACTCCTGGAAATGCAAGTGTCAGAGAATACTGGACTTGAATGTTTTCTTATTCAATTCAAGCTTACCTTAATAGGGATAGCGGGTGTCGAGCTACCGAAGGCCCGCAACCTCGAGGAACTGCCCCCTCGTCCGGAACCAGAACTAGAAGGGATGTCCCATGAAGACTGTGGGGTTCCCGCCTCGGGAACTGAATGATCCTGCAAACAAAAAGTCAAACAACATCAACAAGCGCGATAAGATGCAAAGCGTCCAAATTAAATGTGGCATAATAACGGACCACAGGATTTTTTGATAAGAAACTGTGGCATGTAATGGCAGAATGCAAGCATACGGTTATGAATCAGTGCAAAAATGTCAAGCAGTTCAATGCGATGCAATTGACAGAAAAATCAGAAATTAAATGCAAGCAATGGCAGTATGTGCAAATCCAGCAGCCACTGTCGGAGCAGCTCGCCGGAGCATCATCAGCAGCCTCGAGCGCCACTAGCAGCCTATGCCTTCCCTTGGCGTGCCCGCACTCCCCAATCCAGCAGCTACCGTGCGGAATAGTCCGTCGGAACTCACGACTGCCGCGGCCAACCATCGCGCCCGCAGCCCGAGAGCCACCAACCCGCGGGAGCCCCAGTCGCTGCTGCCCGTCGCCGCAATCGCAGCCTGACCCTGCCAGTCCGCCGCCGCCAGCCGCGGGAAGGGGCCTGCCACTCCAGGTCCGTCAGGGACCTCCTACCGTCGACCACCCACAACGAGAAAAGAGCACGGCATACAAGCAAAAAAAGAGGGGAGAGGGATCGAAACTTACGCTCGCCGGCGAGCCACGATCCAGCCAATCCTGCAGCGTCTGATCCATGCCACTGCCGCCTATCGCCGCTGCACCCCGCACCACGCCGACGCGCCTCCCGCGCGCACCAGCCAAGAGCACCCCATCCGCGCACTCCACGTGCACCGCTACTACGAGTGAGAAGAAGGAGGCGGGTTTCGTTGGGTTTACAAGAGAAGAAGAAGAGGAGGACGCAACCTCTCGCGTGTAGAAAGAAGAAGATGAAGAAGAGGAAGAGGCGGTTCATTTTATGGGAGAAGGAAGGAAAAACTTAAATGAAATTTTATGCATGGTTGTTTTGAGGAACATGAAACTCAATCAGCAGAAGCATGCATAGCCATGCAGCATGCAACTCTTTGCACTGCCATGTAGTCCCAAGCAGCAAAGAAGAGAAAGTTTGGCAGTTGGCCAGTGTGGTCCGCACGAGAAATAAGTCAAAGTGAAAAAATACAAAATGACCGTGGCAATTGCATTCCAGCCCTTGCCATTCCATAGCAAATACCAAGTGCAGAATATGCAGAGTCATAACACGTAGCTCACAAAAAGCACCCTGTGGGTGATTTACAAAAAACCCTGTATTTTGGAAAATTGCGAATCAGTCCCAGAAGGACGCAAAAAGTTTGTTTCAGAGCAGACATTTGGCTATAGACAGCAGAATCTCAAATGTCACCGCACAGAGGCAGTACAGCAACCAAAAAGCAGTTTGGTTGGGCAATTTGCAGTAAAGCCCAAAAGTTGTGGATATTTGCACACAAGTCCTCACCATTGCAAGCAATTTGAAGAATCGCAGCAAGCAAGAGATCTGAGCATGCATCTCAACAAGAGTGCCAGCCTCCGCACCGCAACCACAACATTCAACACATTGCAGTTCCGTCAGCAGGAATAATCCTGGAGTTATCGCTTTGTTTTCCGGGATCTCATCCTGAGCGGATAAGACCCATCTACCCCTTTGGATTTCCGTGGGCGCGGAATCTAGCTTGCTTGACTTTGACCGGGCGGTCATTGTCCTTTTCCCCTTTGGATTTCCACAGGCGCGGAATCCAGCTTGCTTGACTTTAACCAGGCGGTCATTGTCCTCTGCCCCTTTGGATTTCTGCGGGCGCATAATCCATTTTTCTTGACTTTGACTGGGCGGTCATTGTCCTTTGCCCCTTCGGATTTCCGCGGGCGCGAAATCTAGCTTGCTTGAGTTTGACCGGGCGGTCATTGTCCTTTGCCCCTTTGGATTTCCGCTAGCGCAGAATCCAACTTGCATGACTTTGACCGGGCGGTCATTGTCCTTTGTCCCTTTGGATTTCGGCAGGCGCGGAATCTAGCATGCTTGACTTTGACCAGGCGGTCATTGTCCTTTGCCCTTTTGGATCTCCGCGGGCGTGGAATCCAGCTTACTAATCTTGACCGGGCTGTCAAGGTCATGAGCCCCCTTCGGATTTTCGCGGGCGCGAAATCAAGCCTCTTAGCTTTGACCGGGCGGTCAAATGTCATTTTCTTTTCCTTGGCTTTAACCGGGCAGTTAAAGTCGTTGGTCTCTCGGATTTCCTTGGGCAGGAAATCCCGTGGCTCGACCTTTTGACCTGATGGTCAAGGTCCTAGCCCCTTTCTCGGATTTCCTTGGGCAGGAAATCCTATGGCTCGACCTTTTGACTCGATGGTCAAGGTCCTAGCCCCTTTCTCGGATTTCCATGGGCAGGAAATCTCCTGGCTCGACCTTTTGACTAGATGGTCAAGGTCCTAGCCCCTTTCTCGGATTTCCTGGGGCAAGAAATCCCGTGGCTCGACCTTTTGACCGGATGGTCAAGGACCTAGCCCTTTTTTCGGATTTCCCTGGGCAGGAAATCTAGTTGTTCGACCCTCTGACCGGGCGGTCAAGGTCTTTGTTCTAGATTTCGCGGGCGCGGAATCTAGTTGTTTGGCCTATGACTGGGCGGTCAGGGTCCTTCTTTTTCTTTTCTCTCCTAGATTTCCCGCGGGCGTGGAATCAAGTTGTTGGACCTTTCTGACCAGGCGGTCAGGGTCCATTTGTTTTTCCCTTTTGAGTTTTCGCGGGCGCGAAATCTCTTTGTTCTCCATTGGTCCATGCAGACCAGGCCTTGCTTCGCTTGACAAATTATCCATTTGTCATGCCCCTTTCCTTTTTCTCGAGCTGGTATCCCCAACTACTCGATTGACAACCGTCACGCTGTCAGGTGGCTGGGGTTGGCAGGGCTTATTTAGCTTGTCATATCCCGTCTCTTTGGATGATAACCTCATAATCCGGCTGATGAGTTTGACAACTTATCATTGTCCTGCTAGTATTTGCTTCTGTTTGTGTTTTCAGCATTAGCATTGGCTTCGCATCGACTTCGCGTCGGCTCATGCATTTGCAGCTTGCATTACCATTGCATTCCCAGCATTTAGACCAGTAGGCGCATGCATTTGCATTTGCATTTGGCAACAAGTCATGACTTTCAGTGTATCCATCGGATAAGTGACTTACCGCCTACAGCAAACACCATCCTTTTGCAACCTCAAAATGGGGGTATCTTGTCAACCCTGAGCATCGGTCTTGGTTCCCTTCATCCCTCGACCTCGCTCAGGGAGGGGCATCTGTAGACACCCCGATTTTGAGGTAGTTCATTGATAAGGCCTCA
>JAMKQA010052363.1:0-13103 GCA_024699735.1 Posidonia australis | reverse complement strand
GGTGCGCCAACTCAGCTCACAGAATCTCTGATTGGGGCTCTGGCTTGCTAATAGGTTTTGGGGCTTGGTTTAAGGGCTGATCACATCCAAAGCAACATAAGGATACTCATCTCCGGGTTACCTCAAAATCGGGGTGTCTACAGTGTGGTTTTAGCCATTGAGGGCCTTATTTGTGGTTTTGGGTTGGTAGTGCCCTGTCTATTGTTTTAGCCGATATAGGCCACGTTTGTTGTGGTTTTTGGTCATTGGACCTGATTGGTTAGTTTTAGTGATTTTGGAGAAAATGATTTACGAAATAATTTTAAGGAAAAATTAATATAGAACTATTTTCTGTTGTTTTCGTGTAGTGCATGTTGGGTGACTTTTGTTACTCACGTTTTCTTCGTAGTTTTGCGTTACAGGTGTAGACATGTAGATGAGTTTTAGCATAGTTCAGAGTCTTGTAGCCGCACACACAAGTTCTTGGTAGACGATATTTCTGTTTAGCTTTTAATTTTTTGTAATTTAATTGTTTTAAATTATTATGGGAATTAGGGGCGTTACAGATCTGGAATCAGAGTACTAGGTTCACTTGGTTGCACTAGCCTGGGGTGTCTGATCTAGAGTTGCATGCATGGTAGAGTCTGCACTTGGTTCACTTTATGGTTTTCTGGTTGTTGTTTTGTCTATGGTGCTTGTGTTTTATCTCTCTCCTTGCAGGATACCTCCTCGTAGACGTAAGGGCAAGACCACTATTGAGGAATCCAAGTCGCGAGATGATGTGAAAGGATAGAAGGCGGTTCATGCCAAATTACTGAGCTTCGCACACGGGATCTCCCATGCTTTCAGCAAGTGTAGTGTGCCAGTAAGCTGTCAGGTGATCCGTGGTTAAGCCAGTCCACAAAGCTTCGTCCGTCGTCGTTCAAGGGCAAGGTCGGTACTGAGGAGAGCGATTCCTGGCTGGAGAAGGTGGTGAAGATGCTGGAGAGCATGGCGTGCCCTAGGAGCATTGGATGCGGCTGGTGACTTATCTGCTAGATGGTGAGGCAGATAAGTGGTGGAAGTCTGTGAGGTGGCTGAAGTTCCCGGACTCAGTCACTATTAGCATCCAGTGGAATGATTTCAAGGCAGCCTTCTATGACAAGTATTTCTCCGCTCATGTGAAGGAGCAGCTTCGCTAAGATTTCTGGAGTCTGGAGCAGGGCACGATGTTGGTGCTCGAATATGACACTGAGTTCGCACGGCTGGAACGTTTGCTCCTGCTTATGAGTTTGAGGAGGAGCAGGCGTAGAGGGTTTTGGACGGCTTGAACCCAGGGCTGCAAGTGAAGGTGATGGGCTATCGATGCCAGACCGTGGAGGATATGGTTGGGATGGCTTATCGCTTCAAGGCTGAGCATCAGAAGTATCTGGAGAGTTGTCCCAAAGGAAAGGGTAAGTCTTTTCTTACCTCCCGATTCTATTTCTCTGATCCTCCAAGTGTCAGTAGTTCTGGTTCCCCTAAGAAGAAGCAAAAGGGGAGGTCCAGTGTTTCCTTTGCAAGTCGGCAGAGTTTTGTTGGAAGTAGTGGAGCTGGCTTCAGTCAATTAGGGTCCAGTGCTTCTGATGGGAATCAGTGCTTCAACTTTGGTCAGGTGGGCCATATTGCTACATTTTGTCCTCATCCTTGGCGAACCTCAGCCTCGATGGTGTGTTCCAATTGCAGAAAGGCAGGGCATGTCCAGAAATCCTACCCAGAACCGATTAAGAAGGCAAGAAGCATGTTGCAGCAGCCGACTGAAGGACAGGTGTTTACCATTGCAGCTTTGGACACTGAGACTTCGAGAGATGTAGCTAAGGGTAAGGATGATTAGTTGATATTGTGATCCTCTGTGTTTGTTGTAATATCTTTGTAACCTGGACATCTGCTTGATTGTATGGATGTGGTGGTGTTGTTTTGCTTGGCCATCAAGCTCTTTTATTGTGGTTGGTCGGAGGGCTAAAGTGTTGTTTGACTCAAGGAATTCTTTTTTCTTTTGTCTTGGAGTCTTTCGTGGTGGAATTGGGAGAGAGACCATCTAGACTGGCCTTTCATCTTAACGTGGTGGCGCCGTTGGGGGAGCATAATTTGGCATGGAGGTATTTACAATTTGTTGACTTGACGTTGAATGGTAGAGAGTTCAATGCCAGCCTGATCGTGATGGACATGCAGGAGTACGATGTGATACTCAGCATGGATTGGTTGGTGCAGCAATCCACTTTGATCGACTGTGCACGGAGGAGAGCTTATTATGGGTCTCCTGAGGATGGGTCTTTCTTTGTGCAAGGTGGGTGTCAAGGTGAGCCTAAGCTTGTCATTTCAGCTATGAAGGCTTCTAAGTCTTTGGTCGAGGGTTGCGTGGGTTATCTAGCTAGTATAGTTACCTTCACTTCTCCTGAGTTGGGTGTTCACAACATCTCTGTGGTGTGTGAATATCCCGACGTTTTCCCTGACGATTTACCTGGTATGCCACCTCACAAGGAAGTAGAGTTCTCAATCGATCTGATCCCCGATTCTGGTGCTGTGTCGAAGCCTCCCTATCGCATGGCACCAACGGAGTTGCGACAACTCAAGACTGAGTTGCAGGAGTTGCTAGACAAGGGTTTATCGGGCCCAGTGTGTCTTCGTGGGGAGCGACTGTCTTGTTCGTTTGTAAGAAGGATGGTTCGCTTCGGCTATGTATAGATTATCAGATGTTGAACCAGATCACAGTGAAGAACAAGTATCCCTTGCCTCACATTGATGACTTGTTCGACCTGTTGCAGTCTGCATCCATGTTCTCGAAGATTAATCTGAGGTCAGGGTATCACCAGTTGAGGATACAAGACTCAGACATTCAGAAGACTTCTTTCTGGACACGGTATGGGCATTACATGTTCACGATCATGCCTTTCGGCCTGACCAATGCACCGGCTACGTTTATGGATTTGATGAGTAGGATTTTTAGCCCTTTTATTGGACCATTTCGTTGTCATTTTTGTTGATGACGTGCTGGTCTACTCCCTTGATGTGGAGACTCACGCCATGCATCTGAGGACAGTTTTGGATACTCTGAGCCATCATCAACTGTACGCTAAATTCTCAAAGTGTGAGTTCTGACTGAGTGAGGTTATGTTCCTTGGCCATTTGATTTCTGAAGAAGGCATTAGAGTGGATCCAACCAAGGTTGAAGCAGTGAGCAGTTGTGAGCGACCCAAGATTGTGGCGGAGATCAGGAGTTTCTTGGGTTTGACGGGCTATTATAGGAGGTGTATCAGGGATTTCTCCACCATAGTTGTGTCTTTGATAGAGTTGACCTGGAAGGGGGTTCTGTTTTGTTGGGACCGGAATTGTGAGGCAAGTTTTCAAGAGCTGAAGTCTCGTCAGGTTTCTGCCCTTGTGTTGACTTTGTCTTCTGGAAGTGGTGGCTTCACTGTGTTTAATGACGCCAGTGGTGTTGGGTTTGGGTGTCTCCTGATGCAGCATGACAATGTCATCGCATATGCTTCGCACCAGCTGAAGGATCATGAGAAGAACTACCCGACCCACGATTTGGAGATGGCTGTTGTAGTGTTCGCTCTCAAGCTCTAGCGACACTATCTGTATAGGGAGTAGTTTGAGGTCTTCATTGATCAATAGAGCTTGAAGTATATCTTCACGCAAAAGAACCTCAACCTGAGGCAGCGTTGGTGGGTGGAGTATCTGAAGGACTATGATTTCAGCCTGTCCTACCACCCTAGGAAGGCCAACATGGTTATCGATGCCTTGAGTCGGCGTACGCATGTGTTGGCGAAACTGATGGTGAAGGAGTAGACCATGCTGGAGGATCTGGTGAGCTGTAGGCCGGAGAGACAAGTTTGGGGGACGGTTGGTGCCTGGGTGGCCAACCTGTCTGTTCGCCCTAAGCTGATAGAGTTTATTATCGCTTGTCAGCAGTTGGATTCGTTTGTTCAGGTTGTGTTTGGGAGGCTGGAAGCTGGTGAGAGCGTCATTTCTCTATTGGGACATTTGGAGAGCTGAAATATGATATGCGTTTGTATGTGCTCCAGCATTAGGAGGCCATGTAGAGATTACTTGATGAAGTGCATCAGTCTAGGTACACTATTCATCCTAGGGGTACGAAGATGTTTCGAGACCTGAAGGGGAACTTTTGGTGGCTTGGCATGAAGAGGGATGTTGTTGACCTTGTGGCGAGGTGTACAACCTGCCAACTGGTCAAGGCAGAGCACCACAGCCTTGGAGGGACCTTGCAACCATTGGATATTCCTGTGTGGAAGTGGGAGCACATCTCCATGGACTTTGTGACTGGTTTGCTGCGGACTTAGAGGAAGAACGACACCGTGTGGGTGATCGTGGATTGGCTAACCAAGTCTACTCACTTTCTAGCCATTCAGGTGAAGCTTCTGATGCATTGTCTAGCGAAGTTATATGTTTCTGAGGTGGTTCGGCTACATGATGTTCCGATGTCTATCGTGTCAGACAGAGACACGAGGTTCACCTCAAGGTTCTGGAAAACTTTACAGGTGGCCTTTGGCATTGTGCTCAAGTATAGTACGCCATTTTATCCTCAATCAGATGATAAGACAGAGAGGACTATCTAGACGCTGGAGGATATGCTTACAGCATGTGCCTTAGACCTGCATGGGAGTTGGGAGGACCATTTGTTACTGATCGAGTTCACCTACAATAATAGTTATCACTTGAGCATCGAGATTTCACCGTACGAAACTTTGTATGGTAGGCCATGTAGGTCACCGATTTGCTGAAGTGAAGTGGGTGAGTGTCAGTTGATTGGTCTTGAACTTGTGCAGTTGTATGCGGACAACGTTGATCTGATCCGAAGTAGCCTGTTGACTGCATAGAGTCGGCAGTAGGGTTATGTCGACAGGAGGCAGAGACCGTTAGACTTTCTAGTGGGAGACTATGTGTTTTTGAAGGTATCGTCGACTAAGGGTGTCATGAGATTTTGGGAAGCGTGGGAAGCTGAGTCCTTGCTATATTGGCCCATACTAGATTACCTAGAGGATAGGTGAGGTTGCTTATCAGCTGGATCTACCACCAGAGATGTCATCTATACACACCGTGTTCCATGTCTCCATGTTGAGGAAGTGTCTGGTTGACACATCTCATGTGATCCCAGTTCAGCTAGAGGGGCTTCAGGAAGATCTGTCTTTTGTGGAGGATGGCGTCCAGATTGTCGAGCGCAAGGAGCATGTGCTACTAGATAAGGTGATTCCATTGGTCTTGATGCGATGGTAGCATCATGGAGCTGAGGAGGCTACGTGGGAGCACGAAGAAGCCATCCTAGCCCAGTACCCGTATCTTTTTGTCTACTAGTGATTTCGAGGGCAAAATCTTCTTTTAAGGTGGTTAGAGTGTAATACCCATAAATTCATTTTGTAATTATTTACATTTTTAATGAAATTATCCTTAGTCGGGTGTTACTGTTTCGATGTCTGTTTGTGTGTTTTGTAATTTCGGGCTTGGGCCTCGTAGACCGACTTCTGGTTGTGTGTTCCTGTACTTGTCCCCGCGTGGTTGGCACTGTGCATTGAAGCATTGTGCTTGTGGGCCCATGTGTGGGTTCATGTGGGGCTTGCATTTGTGGGCCGGTTGGTGAGGCTTGTAGTTGGCCTCGTGCTGGGAGCCTAGTGGTTGGGCTGTGTGCGGTATAGCTGGCGGGTGGCCAGAGATGTGTAGGTGTGCGCGCATGCTTGGGTTGGTGGGCGTGTGCATAGCGGCTTCCTCCCTTGTGTATAAGTGCATGCTTAGGGTGAGTTTTCTCGGGCACACCTCCCCCTCTTTTGTTCCCATGTCATCTTCCCCTCCCCTACTTTCCTGTGGTGACCGAGCAGAGCGGAAGCACCAGAGTCTAGCCAAGCCTTCCCATTCCCCCTTCATTTCCTTTCCCCTCGCTCCACTTCCCCCTTCTTCTTCACTCCTCCCCCTCTTTACTAGTGGGTGCGGGTGAGGGGAAACAAAGAGAGAGACCGAGAGTGGGAGAGAGAGAGGCGAAGCCACTGCTGGTGTTCCAACCAGCGAGTGGATCCCAAGCTTCATCCTCGGCATTGCGTGTGCTTAACGAACAGCTGAGGACGTGTGGGAGGCGAACTGCTCATTGGTGGTGCGATAGTTAGTCAGATTTGGATGTTGGGTCGTCGACAGCCGTTTCAGGTATGCACCTCTAATCCAATGAGTAGAAATCATGTAAAATGGTAGAAATTCCTAGGATGCATGTAATATAGATTAAATTTAATGTTTTGGAATTTTTGGGAATTTATTGTGGTATTTATTGCTATTTATAACGATTGTTGAGGTTTAGGTCCTTTTAACCCCTCAGTATTTTCGAATTAATATCTTCTGTGTGGTGAACGGATTTTGATTTTGTTTGTGTGGATTTGGAGTAGACTCAAGGGTCTACTACATATGTTTTGCTCGGAATTTTTGGTGGTTGTTTGGCAGGCCCACCTTTGGTTCCCACTTCAAGCGAATTTTGGGTACCCTGTCTCAGGTTGTTTGAATTCTAACAGAAAACTAGGGGCACGGGCCGATTGCGTAGACTACATGCATGGGTCCGGTAGTGGTTTTGGCCCTTGGTCCAAGCTCTGTTTGTATTTAGACAAAATGCTTGGGGCGTGGACCAGACGCGTGGGCCACATGCGTGTGTTTGGTAGCACTTTTTGTAGGTATTTCCTGATTCTCTAGTAAAATGCATCTGAATGCAGCGATTTTCCGGATTGGTTTGTTTTATCCATTTGAGTTAGAATCGTGGGCCATCAGTGGTGGTCTTGTGGGACACCTGATGTGTGGTTTTGTAGAGGTTTTTAAAATAGTTTTCCAAATATATAAAATGATTTTGAAAGAGATGGTTGGCCCATTTTGGAAAATGGTTTTCTTGATTTTTTGTGTACAGACCGAGACACCGTGGGACCGTGTCGTTGGGACTAGGGAATATGACGACATTCTCGAGTGGTAAGGTGCATCTCCCTGGTTGAGGTTAGGGGCTGAAATACTTGAGGCTGAGAGTAGTCGGGTCTTGGAGGTATGAGGCTCCTTGACTGTCGTCTCGAGGCTAGGGTTGTGGCCTGCGGGTTGAGGTGTTTTGTAGGATGACAAGGAGGTATGATACTCCTATTGTCGCTGTGAGCACTGAGGATCGAGTGTTGTCGGGTGTGGAGGTATGACACTCCCTCCTGAGCACTATGTGGCGGATGCTATGAGGTGGCGTACCTTTGTGGTGGCTAGTGTGTGAGTGGGACACGTGTCCCGTAGTTGGTAGCATCTTGAGAGACAGGACTGCCTTCCTAGAGGAGTTGGCTTTGTGAGGGTTCTCTACGTGGGAGGATCGCGAGACAGTGGTTGGATCCTACACAGGGTGGCACACCGTGGCAGTGCAGTTCATCTTGGTTACTGCTTGTGGCCAAAGTTGGTTGCCTGGTGCCAGGCTTCCCGACTCACTGTGTATAGTTTTAGCCGTTAAGAACCTTGTTTGTGGTTTTGGGCTGGTAGAGTCCTGTCTACTATTTTGGACGGTATGGGCTGCGTTTGTTGTGGTTTTCGGCCATTGGGCTTGGTTGGTTAGTTTTGGTGGTTTTGGAGAAAATGATTTGCAAAATGATTTTAAGGAAAAATTGATATAGATTTGTTTTCTGCTGTTTTTGTGGAGTGCATGCTGGGTGACTTTTGTCACTCACATTTTCTTCGTGATTTTGGGTTACAGGTGCAAACATACAAATGAGTTTTAGCATAGTGCATATAGTTTAGAGTCTCTTAACCGCACACATAGGTTCTTGGTAGATGATATTTCTGTTTAGCTTTTAATTTCCTGTAATTTAATTATTTTAAATTATTATTGGAATTATGAGCGTTACACCATAACTAGATTCTAGCCCAAACACAAGTTCATCCAAAACCCAAATCATAATAAAATCACGATTAGAAACTAGCCTAAATTACAAGTCTTGTCTTTGCCAGAATTTGGCTACAACCATAAGCCAAATCTCAATTTGACTTTAGATTAAAACCAAACACTTAGCTCAAGTCAAAAACCAATAGTGCCACCTTACCCAAAAGTGACCTAGCAATAATTAAGCAGTCGGCGAGGCACCAACCCCTACCCTACTACACTGCCCAGTGAACCTCCCCATGCTTGGGGTACGACTTTTCTGACCAATAGGCCTCACTTTATCACATTTATTTTCTTAGAAGCACGGGGATGCGTTCTTCTGATGCCCTAGTTGGTATCCAAACACCCAGATTTCCATTCCTTGCTCCAATTAACACCGTCTCAGAAGGTAACCCAGTCTCTTTCACCTGAGCCCCCAACCTTGGTAACCACACCTTCAGACTAGTAACCGTTCTCACTAGGGCGTTATAACTCTATTAGTTATCGCTTTATCGCCACATGGATCCAAAAAAATACAGAAATCCTTTTTGAACATGCAGGTTTTTTTTTTCAAATTACTTTGAAATACTTTCCATTGCAGGAATAACTTTTCCAAAAATCATGATTTAAAGTACAAGGATTTCCACTAAGAGCAAGCTTATTAAATCATTATATTTAAACCATAGAAATACAACTTTAGAGTTTACAAATTAATGATCTAGGGACCTGATTCAGTAGACCAAACGAAGGTCGATATACCAAAATCCGTTATTCTGGCATACCGAATTCAATCGGTATGCTGAACCAAGCGAATGTTAGAAAAATAGTCGTCTGCACTGAAATTGGATTGTCGAAATGGGAGCCTTGGGCAGACTCATTTTTGATGCTCCAAAACAAAGCATTCCAAGTTTACTACCATTTAGAACATGTTTCATTGAAAACCATTAAGTATAGTCCGAGATCTTAAAATCAAAAGTCAATAAACTTATTCAAGATCATTGTAGCATAAGAATTTCCACGAAAATTCCACCAAAATCACTGATAAATTATGAAAAGTTCATAGATTCATCAAAAACTCTTGAATCTAAGTTAACTACTCATTTCCATGGGATTTAAACTAATTTTGGATCATTTATCACAAATTTGGGCTTAAAACAGAGAAAAAAGGATCGGAGTCGATGCGTACTTTACATGCAGATTCTGACGACTCTATGCCCTCTCCAGCGAGCACTCCTCTATCTCGTCTGCCAAGCATTGTCTTAACATAGACACATGGAAGATGCTATGCACGCTCGAAAGCTCTGGAGACAAATACAACTTGTATGCTACCTCACCAATCCTTTTAGAAATCTGATATGGCTGTAGAGAGGGCTTAGCTTGTCTCGTTTCCAAACTTTGCCACACCTTTGGTTGGTGACACTTTCAGGAAAATAAAGTCTCCTACTTCAAATTCTAAGGGTCTTTGCCTCCTTTCTGCATAGCTCTTCTGCTAGCTTTGTGCAACTAGCAATCTCTTCTGGATCAAGACTACCTTGCTCTCATACTGCTACACAATCTTTGGGCTGACAAGCTGCCTCTCGCCTACCTCACTTCAACAGGTGGGTGTCCTGCATAGTCTGCCATATAGTGCCTCATACAAAGTCAACCCAATGCTGGAGTGATAGCTATAGTTATAGGCAAACTCAATCAGCAGTAGATGTTCTTTCTAGCTACCTCCAAAGTCCAACACATAGAATTGCAGTATATCCTCCAGTGTTTGGATTGTCTTTTTTGTCTGACCGTTAGTCTAAGGGTGGAAAGCAGTGTTGAAGTTCAACACTGTACCAAATGCCTCTAGTTGTAGCGCTCGCTAGAACCTCGAGGTGAACCAAGTGCCTTTGTTAGATACAATTGATACTAGGACTCTATGTAGTCAGACTATCTCTACCATGTACAGCTCATCAAACTACGACAAGGGAAGATTCACTCTCATAGGCAAGAAATGTACTGATTTGGTGAGTCGATCGATGATCACTCATACAATATCATTCTTTCTTCTTGTCCTGGGCAATCCTGTCACGAAATTCATCGACATGTGCTCCCATTTCTAGACTGAGACATCCAGAGGTTGCAAAGTTCCTTCGGGCTTTTAGTGCTCAATCTTTACCATTTGGCAAGTCACACATCTCATTACAAACTCAGCAATCTCCCTTTTCATCCTAGGCCACCAGAAGTTTCGCTTTAGGTCCTTGTAAATCTTGGTGCTTCCTGGGTGTATGGTGTATCTAGACCCATGGGCTTTATCAAGCAGTCATTGTTTTATCTCTTCCATTCGAGGTATGTATAGTTGCAAGTCATATCTAAGTTCTTCGTCTATACCAACTAAGAAATTAGATGCCTCTCCTGCCTCTAACTTCTGCCATGTGACTCACACAAATGGGTCCAACTACTGAGTTGCTACAATAACCTCTAATAATCTCAGACGAACAGACAAATTTGCTACCAGAGTTCTAACAGATCCCTGAAACGAGCTTCATGGTCCTTTTGCGTGAAATTGTACTTTAGGCTCTAATGATCTGTGAACACTTCAAACTGTTCGTCCTATAGATAATGCTTCCAAATTTTCAAGGCAAAGACTACGGCAACCATCTCTAAGTCGTGGGTGGGATAGTTCTTCTCATGGCCCTTTAATTAGCATGAGACATACGCCACCACCTTTCCATACTGCATTAGGACGCATCCCAACCCAATCTCATAAGCATCGTTGTAGACTGTGAAACTACCATCTCTAGATGGCAGTGTCAAAATTGGAGTAGTGACCAGACGAGCCTTCAATTAATTGAAGTTCTTCTCACATTGCCAATCCCATGCTAAGGGAACCTCCTTCCGAGTCAGTCTGGTCAAGGAGGCTACAATCTTTGAAAAGTCCTAGATAAATCTCCGATAATATCCTACCAAACTGAGGAAGCTTTTGATCTCTATACATTCTTTAGTCTAGCCCAACTGTTATTGACTTCCACTTTAACTGGATCAACCTTATGCCTTCCCCAAAGATAATGTGACCAACGAATGCCACTTCTTCTAGCCAAAACTTGCACATTGAGAATTTTGCATAAAACTGGTGCTACCTTAGTGTCTCCAACATGATCCTTGGGTGCATTTGGTGGGTTCCTACATTCGGAGAATACACTAATATGTCATCCACGAACACGACGATGTACTGATCTAGATAGAACCTGAATACTTTATTCATCAGGTTCATAAAAGCTGTCGGTGGATTCATTAGCTCAAATGACATGACCAGGAACTCGTAATGGCCATAGTGAGTCCAAAAGGCCGTCTTGTGTATGTCTGTCTCCCAGATCTTGAGCTGATGATACCCTAACTCAGGTATATCTTGGAGAAAACTAATGCTCATTGTAACTAGTCAAATAGATCATCTATCCTGGGCAATGGATACTTGTTCTTGATCATGATCTAGTTCAACATTTGATAGTCTATATATAACTGGAGTGAACCATCCTTCTTCTTGACAAATAATACTGGTACTCCCTAGGATGACACACTTAGATAGTTGAATCCTTTGTCTAGTAATTGTTACAATTGAGTCCGAAGCTCTCTCAGTTCAGCAGGTACCATCTTGCATGGGGCCTTTGACATGGAACTTGATCCCGATACCAGATCAATCAGTTTCTACTTCTCTGTGCGGTAGTATACTGGACAACTCCTCTAGAAAGACATCGGAGTACTCTTGAGCAATTGGTATATCCTATACTCCTAGAACTGGCGAGGAGGATACCGTCACATAATCCAAGTAGCCCATACTTCTTTTTGCTATGTGACGGTAGGCCTTGACTGCCAAGATTACTTTCTTGGGTTCTCCTAATTTGACCTGTTGTACTAAGTACCATCCCTGGCTTGGACATTTTGCCAAAATTCCCTTCTTCACATAGTCTATCATTGCTAAATGCTATGCTAGCTAGTCAATTCCCAATATGACATCATATTCTTGCATGCTCATCAAAATCAGACTGGCCTTGAATCCCTTGTCTCTTAGCTGAACATCGACTGACTGCAAATACCTCCATATTAAGTTGTGTTCTCCCAATGGGGTCACCACATCCAAATGGAAAGCTAACTTAGCTGGCTTCTCCTCGATCTCAGCTACGAATGATATAGAAATAAAAGAGAACAAACTTCCTAAGTCGAACAAAACTCGGGCCATTTGGTCAGTCACAAGAAAAGATCCTAAAACACACATCATAGCCACCACCATTATTACTAATAATAGTACTGAGTACACCAGTACATTAAAAGTTCATATTATATAGCCATTTAACGCTCCTTATCCTCTACAACATCCCCTAAGGGACCAGCATCTGGAGCAAAGATGGCGAACACTCTTTCTTTGGTTGGTGGTCGAGGCACGTCTCCTACTGGCTTCGAAGGATTCAGACAGCTTTTCTAATAATGTCTAGTCTTTCCACAGTTGCAGCATACTACACTGTTCAAACTCTTCTACTGAACTCTACACTGTGCTACGATGTGCCCCATTCGTTCACATAGGTTACAAGGTCCTCTCCCTGAGTTGCTGCTTGAGTTTGTCTGGCTTTATCTAACAATTTACTTTTCAGCAATGCTACACCCTTCCTCAATAGCTGAATTTGATCACTCTTTCTTCTTCTTTCCGGAGCTCTCAAAATTTCCAGAGCTCAGGGTTGTAGTAGAAGGCCGTAGGGTGAAGGTCTTCGCCTTTCCCATGGAATGCTCCTCCAAGAACAGTTGGCGATCATCCTCATAATGAGCTGCTAGCTCCACTACATCGACCAAATTTTGGCGCTGGTAGTTGAGGACCCTTGGTCTTTCTATCTATTTCTAAGGTGTTGGCTGGGAGACCACTAGATTCTACGAAGGCTTTGATATCATGGTACCACGAAAGTTCTCCTGCTGGATCTACTTCTTCTTTGCTCATGCTGTTGTAATGCCCCGATCCCGGCCACGCTATCAAAACACAACATCAAGCATAATTACATTAATTACAGAAACAACAAATAACTGTAACTAAGTGTAACCATGCCGGCGAGGAAATTCCGCAAAATGATGCGAAATCGGTCGACAAAATCACGTCGATAAAAGCAAAACAAAAGGAGTCGCCACCTAATCTATTATGGAAGACAAGGAAAACCATATACATGAAAAATCATGCAAAAAACAACAAAGACAAGTTTACGAAATAACCAGAATGCGGGTAAGGATCCCTGTT
>JAMKQA010052362.1:0-10508 GCA_024699735.1 Posidonia australis | reverse complement strand
TTGCTTGAGTAGTTAAGCTTGTTTATACGTGTTAAATAATCTCCTTGTATGCAATTTTTCATTAATCTGTAAAAACCGATCTAAGTAATTAAAAAGTGTTAATTCTCTATTCACCCCCCCTCTAGAGGAGCTATCCGATCCTACAATTATATCTACTATTGGTCCTATATTGGGTCAATTCAGTTGCTTTCTTTACCAACAGCAATTCTTCTTTGAAAATTTCTTCAAAATTTCGATCAAAATAACCTAAATCAAAATCAATATCCTCCTCTATCAAGTCTTCTTCTTCTAAAAGATCTTCAATCATGTTGACCTCGAATGTCTCATTTGGTTGGCTACTTATCTAAATTGAAAATATTAAGTGTGACAGTCAAATTTCCATAATTTAGCCTCATCGACCCATTTCGACAATTGATTAGGACATTAGTTGTAGCTAAGAAAGGTCGACCTAGGATAATTGGGATTTGGCCCTTAAGGTTTGTCAGGGGTTGGGTTTCCAAGATAATGAAATCTACAAGATATACAAATTCACCAACCTTAATCAAAACATCTTTGACCATCCCTTTGGGCATCTTAATTGACCTAGCAACTAATTGCAATGTTACCCTAGTTGGCTTCAACTCACCTAGCCCTAGTTGCTCATACACTGAGTATGACAACAGGTTGACACTAGCTCCTAGATCTAGCAAAGCCTTATCGATTTTTGTGTTGCCTATGGTGCATGAAATCGTAGGACTTCCAAGGTCCTTGTATTTCATAGGTAACTGGTTCATTAAAATGGAACTGACATTGGCTGCTAGAAAAGCTTTCTTAGGCACATTAGTGGTTCTTTTTTGAGTGCACAGGTCCTTAAGGTATTTGGCATATGTAGGGACCTGTTGGATTGCATCTAAGAGAGGAATGTTTACCTTAACCTACCTGAACACCTCGAGTATCTTTTCCATTTGAGCAGATTCCTTTTTATTTTTGAGCCTATTTGGAAATGGGGCAATGGGCTTCTTCTTGTATAGGCTCAACAGATGATTTAGAATAAGGCCCAACATGTTTGTTGGGCCTTTTAGAACTTTCAGGCTCCTAGACTGGCCTGAATGGGGTGGTACTGGTTTTGTTGAGTCAGAAGGTGAGTCCTTCTGAATCCTAACAGCATGATCAGGCATGACTACATAGTTGTCCACCTGTTTTCCAGATCTTAATGAAATAATGACATTAACTTGGTTGACCTAGTCATCTTGAAATACATGAACCTGTCCTTGATTTTGATTTTGAGTTTGACCTCTAGGATTTGGTACTGGTTGACTAGGGAAGGTTCCTTTCTCTCTTCCTCCTACGGACGTGGCTAGCTAACTCAATTGTATATCAACTCGAGATATGGCTTGTGTATTAGCAGCTATGTTGGTATTTGTTTGAGAGTTGGCATTGAGAAGGGCCTCCATACCTTTCTCTAGAGTGTTTAATATCCTCTCATTCTCATTAAATCCTAGAGGTGGGTGGAGTTGAGATCCAGTGTTAAAGTGTTGTTGGACAGGTTGATTGGGCCTGAATTGATGTGAGTGTTGTTGTTGGCCTTGGGAGAAAGCAAAATTATTGTTTCCCTGATGTGGTTGCTGGTTCTAAGAGAAATTAAGATGATTCCTCCATCCTGGATTATAAGTTGGGGCATAGGGGTCATTTCGAGGCCTGACAAAGGCTACATTCAATTGTTCAGGTCCAAAATTGGGCTGACCACCCATAAAAGGACACTCTTCCATCACATGACCCACCATGTGACAACCTTTACACCAAAAAACTTGGTCAGACACTTGGTTCACTTGGGCTTTCTCCTTCATTTCTACAGCCTCTAACCTACGAGCTAATGTGTTGAATTTGACTTCAGTGGCTATAGACGACTCTATGGAGTGAATACCGCCTTTTGAGGGTGTAGGTTTATCGACCATTTGATCATTAGTGGTCAGCCACTGCATAGTTTTCTCAGCCAGTTCTCCTAAGAATTCCCATGCTTCATCTTCATTCTTCTTCATGAATGCTCCTTGACACGTAGACTCAAGCATGATCCTAGTCGAAATATCTAAACTCTCATAAATGATTTGGCATAGTCTCCACTTTTCTATTCCCTAATGTGGACACTGGGCTAAGAGATCCTTAAATCTATCAAGATACTTCCAAAAAGACTCACCAACCTTTTGTTTAGATGAATTAATTTCATTTCTAAATTTGATAGTCTTATGAATAGGATAGTATTTCTTAAGGAATATCGTGCAAAATTGGGCCCAAGTGGTGATTGAATTTGTGGGTAGACTATATAGTCATTTTTTAGCATTGTCTTTTAATGCAAAAGGAATGAATCTTAACCGAACTGCATCATCAGACAACTGCTGCAACTTCATCATGCTACACACCTCTTCAAACTCATTGATGAACCAGTAGGCATCTTCAGATTCTAGACCTGTGAACCTAAGCAACTGTCTAATATAATTGGATTTGAGTTCAAAGTTATTGCCATTGGTCTGTGAGAGTCTAATGCAAGATGGTTGTGCAATTCTTACTAGGTAACATGTGGCTTCTAAAGCTAGAGGTGGGTTGTGGATTTCATCAGCCATTTTAAAATCTTCAGGTTCAACACAAGTCAGACGATGTGTTGAATCACGAATCCACACACGCATGCACAAGTGAAACTCTTTCTTTTTTTTTTATGAAAAATGAAAATAGAAAAAATGAAAAGATGAGAAGATAAGAGACACAATAGATGAGAAGAAGAAAGATAGAGGAGGAAGATGCGAAATCTATTCATACAAGTCACACAATTCCTAAGTCTATGGTTGACCTAGATCTAGACAGCTCCTAACTGTTAAGTTAACCTTTGAGATTCTCAAACCAAAATTCTTTGCCCTAGTTGGTCAGATCAGTGGAGGAAAGTGGGTGGCTCCCTGTGTTTGAGCAACAATCCTAATTAAATAACCACTTTTCTTTTAAGGCTTAACCTCACGAACCACTTTTCTAGACACCAAGTAGGAAAAAAAACTTTAAATTTGATTCAACCTCCAGCTCCCTTGTCCTATTGAGCTCGAATCCTAAGGGTTAATGTCTACTTGATTTTAATTGAGGCTTAGGTCAATGTTTGATGCTTTTTTTTATTATTGTTTGTGGGCTAAGGAAGGGTGATGAAATCCCCACCTTATCTTGTGCTATAGGTGTTGCCCTTAGGTACTTTGAAATGCTATGCAATAAACAATTATACTCAAACATGTTGTTCTTTCTACTAACTATATGCTCTAAAATGCTAGGAATTGAGTAGGAGAACACGTACCTTTTCCTCCAGCAATCTCCCAAAATAAATTGACAAGATTCAAAAATAATGCACACTATATGATGTATGCCCTAAAGAACAGGTTTTTATCTTGTCATGAAAGATTTTTATTGGGTTCAAGTTTATGCTCGACTTTTAAATTAGTGATCGAGAAAAAACAAAAATCGAAGCAGAATATAAACCCTAGATTAGGATTCTAGAAAAATCCAAAAAATATTTGAATTTAAAATAAAACAGAAATCTCTAACCTGGGAAATTTTTTTTTGTCCTTTTCACTTCTAGATCTCCAGAAATGTCTCTGAAAAGAAAATTAAAATAAAATGAAGTAGATGTTTTTTTTAAACAAATAAAAAGAAAGGAACAACTGACAATAAATCGATGTTAAAACACTAGTTGTCCGACAATGACGCCGAAAACTTGATGTGTCTTATTTAATTACCGCAAGTGCATGACGTACCATGTAGTACGTGGCAAATACGAGTCGATCCCACAGAGAATAGTGTTTTAGAATCAAAGATTTATTACCAATTATTGAAAACAAGGAGTTGAGAAAGTTGATATGAAAAGGAAAATTTAACACTAGACTATTAGAATGCTTTCCAATGAATTAAAACCTAGGGTGTCAAATCCATTTATATAGAATTGAGAATGCATGGTCATGTTTACTCCCTCCCCCTTTATTGATCTAAATAACTTGATTTAATGATTCTTATCTTAACAAGTATAATCTATATGCAATGCATCATAGACTATCAAGTCAAGGAATGAAAACACACAAATCAAATTAAATCAAATGACATATGATAGAATTGAGATTATATACACAACCCCCAACTAAATCTTCCCTAAGCATAGACTAAAAAGATGAAATCAATATTAATCTATTAAAGTTTTTCGATTCATTGAATGGTCTATGTGATATACATCCAATCCACATATTCATTGCATGAAGCACAAGGAGAAAGAGAAAAAAAAATATGATCACACATCTCAATCTAAATAAACTTCATCTCTGCCCTAGATCTAGAAGATTAGCTAAGCATGATAACATAAAACGTTAAAATAAAAGAAGAGGAAGAAGAGAAAGAGAAGACATAATTAAATAAAAAAACTTTTTATTGAAGGGAACCTAAAATTACACTGATGATTTTCAGGATCTCCCAAAATATAAGAAAAGAAAGAGAATCTAAAACTTTCATTCCATAAATCTACATAAGGGGTCTTTTTATAGGCTTACAAGGACTTGCATATGTCAGAGCCAAATCTGAATACAAAATTTAATCTTAAATTTTGAATACAAAATATTTACAAGTGAGAATCTTATCCAAAGAAGACCAAGTCAAAAATATCTGGTGCAGGTGCTTGGGAGGCGTCGGATCTGCATCTTGGTGCCTAGGAGGTGTCCATGTCATCTAGGATATTCTTTGACTTTTTCCACAGCTTGACTGATATTTTACTAGTATTTAGGCACATGGAAAATATGTGTTTGACCTCTTGACACAGCTCTAGAATTTTCCATACAAAAATCTTTTTTTTTGTTAGCACAATTATTCCTTTCTCCCTTATTTTTCGTAAATTCTTTTTAAGTCCTAAAGTTCTACAAAATAGACAAATATGGGAATAAAATATACATAAATTATGCGTTAATCAGTAAGCCTATAAAAGGACCCCTTGTGTAGATCTGTGGGAGCTCCCATCTAGGTTTTAGACTCTTTTCTCTTCTTGTATTTTAAGGAGATCTAGAAGATCATCAGTGTAATCCCAGGTTCCTTTTAATAAAAACTCATTTTTTTATTTAATTATGTCTACTATTTCTTCTTCTTCGTCTTTTATTTTAATGTTTTAGGTTACCATGCTAGGCTAAATCTCTCTTTATAAATAAAGTTCTTGAAGTTAGATCTAGGATATGATTGTAATATTTAATCTCATCTCATCTTCTATGCTTCATAATGATTGTCTCATTCTTATTATCTACTTTTGCAATTATATTTTGATAGATCATTGTTAATCATGTATTCTCATGATCTATACTTAATGATTATTGTTTAGAAATAAGAAACGTTGCATATATCTTTTTATCTTGTTATATTATGCTAACAGGCATCTTGATAGATCATTATAGAATCATGTTTCTTTATGATTTATTCTCGTTACCGACATGTTAGATCTTGATATTGCATAATAGGTGTTTCACCTTCATGCATTATTCTTGTTTAATAATAATCCTTGATAATTATAACTTGTTGCAAAAGATGAGATGAATTAGATATTTGCATGATCTACTATGATCTAATGAATAGAAACCCTAGATGTGCTTTTATTATTGATAGTTTCTTTGTGATTCCTTCCTTTTAATTAACTTTAGATATAATCCATTATCAACTTTATCAATTCTTTTCTTCAATAATCGATAATAAATCTTTGTTTCGTAAATACTTTTCTCTATAGGATTGACTTGTAATTGTCAACGTACTACTCCGGACAACATGTACTTGCGGTTAATTAAAATGAATACATCATGTTTTTAGCACCGTTGCCGGAGAAGAGTGTTTTAACATTGATTTATTGTCGGTTATTTCTTTCTTTTCGTTTGTTAAAAAAATCAAGGACATCTACTTGTGCTTTCTTTGTTTTTAGAGACTTTTTTTTTGGAGATCCAGGGAAGGAGTAAAGCCTCCTAGGTGCTAGTTTGCATTTCAAATGCCTCTTAGGCGCCCAGGTTAAGAAATCTTTTTAGATTTTAAATTATGATATTTTTAGATTTTTCTAGAATCTTGTTTTAGGGTTGATATCTTGATACGATTTTTGGATTTTTCTCGATCACTAATTTAAAATCAACCCATAACTTGAACCAAATAAAAATCTTTCATGACAAAATAGAAACCTATTTTTAAGGACGTACATCATATAGGGCGCATTGATGATCATTTTTATTTATTGTCAATTTATTTTGAAGATTACTGAAGGAAAAGGTACATGTTCTCCTACTTGATTCTTAGCATCTTGTAGCATATAGTTAATAGGAAGAGCAACTTGTCTGAGCATAATTGATTGTTGCGTATCATTTCAAAGTACCTAAGGACAACACTTATAGCACAAGATAAGATGGGGATTTCATCACCCTTCCTTAGCCCACAAATAATAAGAAAAAACATCAAGCATTGACCTAAACTTTAATTAAAATCAAGTAGACATTGGCTCCTAGAATTCGAGTTCAATAGGATAAGGGAGCCTAAGGGTGACTCAAAATTTAAAATTCATTTCCTACTTGGTGTTTAGAAAAGTAATTCAAAAGGCTAAGCCTTAAAAGGCAAAGTGGTTTTTTTAATTAGGTCCGTTGCTCAAGCATGGGGAGCCTCTCACTTTCCTCCACTGATCTGGCCAATTAGGTTAAAGAGTTTTGATTTGAGGATCTCACAGGTTAATTTAACAGTAGGAGCTGTCTATATTTTAGGTCAACCATAGAATTAGGGTTTGTGTGACTTGTGTGATTAGATTAGGCATCTTCTTCCTCTATCTTTCCCCTCCTCATCTGGTTATTTCTCGTATCTTTTCATCTTTTCTGTTTTCATTTCATTTTGTTTCAAAAAAAAAAAGTTAGCTTGTGCATGCTAGTTTGGGTTAGAGACCATACCCATTGTTTGGTTAGCTTAGAGTCCAACCCATTTGAGTGTTTTAAAATTGAGATTGAAGATACAAAGATGAATGAAATAATCAATCAACAATCCCTTCAGGATAGATGCTACCCCGTTAGAACAGCCCAACCTTCATGCATTAGAATACCTACACCTAATGGAAATAATTTTGAGCTTAAAACCCACTACATTAGTATGTTGCCCAAATTTAGTGGAGAAAGGGATGCCTATCTTTTTGTTAGGGAGTTTGAAGAAGTATGTGCAATGATCAAGTTACACTAGTTATCTAATGATGCAATTAAATTGAGATTTATATCATTTGCGCTTAAGGATGGGGCAAAAAAGTGGTTTTTGATTCAATAAGCACATGGAATGATTTCGTGAAAGTTTTCTTGAAGAAATATTTCCCATATCATAAGATCCAACAACTTAGGAAAGAAATTAATGGACTCAAGCAAGTAGATTTTGAACCATTTTGGAAATACCTAGAGAGGTTTAAAGATCTTTTAGCCTAATTCCCACACCATGGAGTCAAAAAGTGGAGATTGTGTCAAATTGTGTATGAAGGGCTAAATTATTCTTCTAGGACATTGTTGGAGTCTATGTGCTAAGGAAATTTCATGGGAAAAAGTGAACAAGAGGCTTGGACATTTTTAGAAGAGATAGCTGAGAAAACAGTTAAGTGGGAAACCACTAGTGATACTACTACACCTTCTAGAGGCAAACATGTAGTAGAAACATCTGTTACTGATCAAACAAAAATAGCTACCTTGGTACGTAGAATTGAAGCCTTTGAGCTTCAAAATAGTACCCTTGTGAGTCAAGTTTCGCAATCCAACCTTATTTACACTAAATGCCAAGCATCTAATCATCTTGTTGAAGAATGTCCATTCACGAGCCCAACAGTTAATGAACCTAAGCAAGCCAATGTGGCCTTTCAAAAGCAAAGTCATGATCCATATGCCCCTACCTACAATCCTGGTTGGAGGAATTATCCCAATTTTTTATGGACCCAAGGATCACATCAAATTGGGCCAAATCTGAATCAAGCAGGTCCCAATCAGCCTAGACATTTTACAGTCAAGGTCCACAAATCAATCCACCATTTTAAACACCAATCCTTGAAGATAAAAGATCAATTCTTTAGAAAAGAGTCTAGAGAGATTTGTCAAGGCCACACATAACTACATGAGTTCCACAAGTCAATCTCTCACAGTCAATACCCAAGCCATAACTTGTTTAGAGATGCAGATGAGTCAGCTAGCAACCACTATAGGAGAGAGGGAAAAAGGAAAGTTTCCAAGCCAACCTGAGGTGAACCCAAAGGACCAACATCCAAATTTATCCCGGCAGACCCATCAGGTTAATATACTTATTGATCTTCAAATAGATTTAGTGAACTCAATCATCTCTTTAATATCTCGAAAACATGTTAACAACCATGTTGTCATGTCCGATTTGCCTCAAAAGGATCCACTATCTAACTCAAGCCCTAATGATCAATCCATTCTAAGTCAATCTGAAGAGTCCTTAGTTTCTAAGTCGAGTCAACCTATCCAGCCAAAAGCATCATTTCCAAATAGACTCAGGTCTAAGAAACGGCTAATATGGATAAGGTTAGACAAATCTTTGAGCAAGTCAGAGTCGACATTTCACTTCTAGATGTGATCCAACAGGTGCCCATGCATGCAAAATATCTTAAAGACCTATGTACCCAGAAGAAATTAACCCAAGTTCCAAAGAAGGCATTTCTCGTTGCCAATGTGAGCTCCATTTTGACTAGCCCAATGCCAACTAAGCAAAAGGACCCTGGTTGTCTTACTGTTTCTTGTGTTATTGGAAATTCTATTATAGATAATGCACTCTTCAACCTAGGTGCAAGCATTAACCTAATCCCTTACACTGTCTACAAGCAATTAGGATTAGGAGAACTCAAGCCTACTTCTGTTACAATACAATTAGCATATAGGTCCATCAAAAAGCCTATGGGGATAGTAGAAGATGTCCTGGGGAAGATTGGGGGATTCATATATCCTGTGGATTTCATTGTTTTAGAAACTCAACCTGTCTCTAACTCTAAGAATCAAATACCTATCATTTTGGGTCGACCATTTCTAGCAACATCCAATGCCTTGATCAATTGTTGGAATGGTATTTTGAAGCTTACATTTGGGAACATGATGGCAAAACTTAATGTTTTCAAGATAGATAATCAATCTGTGCACTTCCTTGGAAATCCCAATGTTTTGCATATGGGACTTGGACTGAAAACTAAGGCTAAGTTGAAGTTTAAGAATTCCAACAAGTGTAAAAAGGTCCAAGTAGAGAAACATACTGAGAAGGTCTATGAGCAAATAATCAATGTTGGAATTGAACCTCTTCCTATCTCTCATGAGCCCCCACTCGAACCATCCTTTTCATCTAATGATGAACCCATTGATTCTACTATTTATATTCCACCTCATTATGTAGATCCTATCACTAAATTAGCTCATACGTCATCATACATAGATATCCAACCATGGACTTAAAATGCATATAAGTAATAAGGAGCGTTTATAGCCTCATCTACAGGGGAGGCATTTCTGAATTAATTGAGGATGAATTGAAATGATTTTTGAAAAAGAGGGAAGAAGTTTGGAAGGCTAGGCCTCCACCTAAATCATAACACTCAAGTTTTTGTAAATCTTGTAAATATGTATATAGCTATTTTTCTTAGCAGTAGAAGAACTCCATCCCTAATCAGGTATCATTGTTCTAATTTTAATTGTATTTCATTAATCATATCATTATTACATACATTGAAGACAATGCATGGTTTAGGTGTAGGGGGAGTCCTCTCCGTGTCTGTTTCTTTTTTTAGTTGTAGGGCGACTTTTCATTTTTTTCTTAAACAAAAAACAAACAAAAAAATTTGAAAAAATGAAAAAAAAGAAAGTCTTCTTTGTGTCTTTCATTTGTTGGGTTTTTTTCAAAAAAAAAATAGAAAAATGAAAAAGAAATTATAGGAACTATCCACATTAGTCTAATTAATTAAGAGTGAAGGAGTAGTCTAGTATTGAAATTCAAAAGTAAGATTGAGTAATTAAGGACCCTATGATTCAAAGAATAGAGACAAAATATGAAAAATAGCATCATCTGAAATATCTGTAACCATGCTGACGACAACCTCGAGATGATTTCGACGCGAAATGCCAAAATACACGAGGGATCGGCAAAGTCACGGCAAAAACAATAAAATAATATGCAAATGCAGGAGTCAACACCTAGTCTATTAAAATGGAAGACGAGGAAAACCATACAAAACATGCAAATTATGGAATGGAAAAGCAGGTCATAAACTAGAAAAATGGGTAAGGATCCCTGTTACACACGAGGAAGGTATTAGGCACCCTCGTGCGCCTGAATAAGTCGGTCTTCTATTAGTTTCTCATTTGCTTATGAAATGTCGACTTTTCAACCTTTGCTTTGCGCCCGAGGGCGATATGCCATGCCATGCTTATGTGTGTGGTGTCTAAAATATGGGTGCATGATGTGTAAGGGTGTGTCCTAATGCTCAGAAATATCGC
>JAMKQA010052361.1:0-11007 GCA_024699735.1 Posidonia australis | reverse complement strand
AGCTATGCCATCTAGATCTGGATCATGAACTGTTGCATAAGAATCTCCTAAACAGGAGTTCATGGGGCAATTAGCTCACCAGATTATGATAGCAGGCTAAACATGCAAGATGCAAAAGTCCTATAAACAATGCTATCTATGCTGAAATTATGCATACAAAGTCATGATGTATCAGAGAATAAACACCAAAGAACATCAAAGTCCAAAACACCTGGAAAAGCATACCGATCATGATGCAAAGTTGATGATTTGTTCTCTGACCAGACTGGTGCACCAGACTGGTGCACCAGGATGGTGCGCCAAGATGGTGCTCTAGTGAGGTGCGCCACCCTGGTGCGCCATATAGGTGCTCTAGTGTGGCGCACCCCAAAAAATTTGAATCAAACAGCAGTCTGATTTCAAAATCTAGGCCGGGTGCTAGAGATGAAATGTGATTAATTTTAACCAGCTCGATTATTCAAATGGCCGTGCACTGAAACATGATGAATAGCAAGCTTAGAAAGTCTTTTTATCATTTATTTTTTAATCATGCAAGTTCATGGGTTAATGGGCTGAAGCTACTGCTTAGTAGGCTCTAAGGAGTATGCAATGAATTAATGAACCTAACAATCATATAAAGAGGATAAATATGCAAAGAGTGTATTTGCAGCTCATTTAATAGCAAACATTTGCATGAATGAAGATTTAGTATGTAAAAACAGAGATTACATGATGTAGAATTTAACATGGCACAGAAGCATTGTGAATATACGTGTAGGAGAAATCATCTTATCATAAAAACAACACGAAAACAGATTACTAACAGATCATATATCTAGATCTTCACATGCTTTATTTAGTGCAATATTTAGAGCTTTAATAAAAGGATAAGTAAAAAGAGGAGTAAGAATCTTACCTTGCCCAAGATGTTTCTTCCTTGAAGGCTCAAGATAACACTTCCTTGTTGCTTTGGATGAGCTGAGAATGCTCTGGAATGTAAGGGTATCCTCTGGAAATGAGAGTGAGGTGCTAGGAGTAGATAGGTGACTTAACCAAGAGAGCTAAATGGTTGCCAATGAAGTTCTTTTTATAGAGTCTCACAAGGGTAACTCCCATGGGATGCGAACAGCCTTGCAAACGAAGAGCCTTGCATAGATTCGTAAGGAATATCCATTGGCGAGGGTTACAAGCATGGAAGAGGGAAAGCCAGCAGCCAACACCCTGAAAAGTGGTGGTGCGCCAGCTTGTTGCGCCACTGTGGTGCTCCAGCATGGTGCGCCACTGTGGTGCTCTAGCTTGGTGCGCCACTGTGGTGCTCCAGCATGGTGCGCCACTGTGGTGCTCTAGCTTGGTGCGCCACCTCGGTGCTCTTGCTAGATGCTCCAATCTAGTGCTTCACATTGGTGCTCTCCATTAGTTGCTTGAATTGCTAATTGGGCCACGACCTTTCTATAGGCTTGTGGTCGGTTTGTGCAATGATCTCTGGCTAGTTAAAATGTCAAATAGGATTCAAAAGTGGTTGGGCTTACTGCATCCAAAGCAACATCTTCAGAGTATTTATCTATGAGCCACCTCTAAATCGAGGTGTCTATAGATGCCCCTCCCTGAGCAAGGTCAAGGGATGGAGGAAACTGAGACCGATGCTCAGGGTTGACAACATACCCCCATTTTGAGGCTGCGGAGGAGTGATGTTTGTTGTAGGCACTAGGTCACTTATCTAGTGGATGAACCGAAAGTCATGACTTGTTGCCAAATGCAAATGCAAAATGCGTGTGACTACTGAGCTAAATGCTAGAAATGCATGATGCCAATGCAAGATGCAAATGCAAGAGCCTATGCTTAAAAGTAAAATGTGAAGTTGATGCTAACATGAGAATGGATGCTCGTAAGGCGATGCAACGCTGAGGCTAATGTTGAAGTGATATGGCAAAAGCAAAAGAATCCCTGCATGGATGGAACCATCGGCGGGAACATGATAAGTTGTCGGACTCATCAATTGGATTATCAAGGTTATCAACCTGAGAAGGCAAGATATGACAAGTTAACCAAGCCTTGTCGACTTGACCGCCAGACAGCGTGACGGTTGTCAGTCGAGTAGTTGGGGATACCAGTCCAAAGAAAAGGGGCATGACAAACATATTATTTGTCAAGCAAGAAAGAGGGCCCTGTCCACACGGACGAAGGGCAAACAAAGGGATTTTGCGCTCACGAAAACTCAAAAGAGAAAAGGATGAAAAGGACCTTGACCGCTCGGTCAAAAGGTCAAACAGCTGGATTTTGTGCCCACGAAAATCCACGGAAAAGGACCTTGACTGCCCAGTCAAAAGGTCAAACAACTGGATTTCGCACCCGCGAAAATCCAAGGAAAAGGATAAGACCTTGACTACTTGGTCAAAAGGTCAAACAGCAGGATTTCGCACCTGCGAAAATCCCAGGAAAAGGATAAGACCTTGACCGTCCGGTCAAAAGGTCAACAGCTGGATTTCGCGCCTATGAAAATCCAAGGAAAAGGATAAGACCTTGATCGCCCGGTCAAAAGGACAAACAACTGGATTTCGCTCCCGCGAAAATCCAAGGAAAAGGAAACGACCTTAACCGCCTGGTCAAAAGGTCAAACAGCTGGATTTCGCGCTCGCGAAAATCCAAGGAAAGGGATAAGACCTTGATCGCCTGGTCAAAAGGTCAAACAACTGGATTTCGCGCTCGCAAAAATCCAAGGAACAGGAAATGACCTTGACCCCCGGTCAAAAGGTTAAACAACTGGATTTCGCACCTACGAAAATCCAAGGATCAAGATATGACCTTGACCGCCTGGTTAAAAGGTCAACAACTAGATTTCACGCCCGCGAAAATCCAAGGAAAAGGATATGACCTTGACCGCTCGGTCAAAAGGTCGGCTTTGACCGCCCGGTCAAAAGCCAAGAAAAAGGATCTCGCGCCCGCGAAAATCCAAGAAGAAGGGGTCGAAGGATCTCATCCGTCTGGAAGGAGAATCCGAAAAAACAAAAAGCGATAATCCCTGGATTGTCCCCTAGGAAGGAAACTAGCTGCAATTGCGCTCCGGAGGGCAGAACTGTAAATGTGCTTGCTATTGGTGCTGTGGTATAGAAACTGGTGTTTTTTGCTGAGATACAAGTGCAATATCCTCTGATTGTTTCTTGGGATTGCAACCGAGCTCATGTTGCATGGCTCTTCTTCATTCCTTTGTCTTGATTTCCTTGATTTCCTTTTCTTCCTTCAAAAGCAACTTATTTATATTATTAATTTTCTCCTTCTTATTTATTCTTCATTACTCGTGTCTCTTCTTCTTCCTCCTCATTTCTTTTCTCCCAACAGACGAAACCCACTCCTTCTCCCTCTCTTCTCTTCATCTCTTCTCCCCAACGAAGGCTCCATTCTCCCCCTCTCATCTCCTCAAAGCCGGCGGTGGTGTTCGCGTTGGTGCGGTGGTGGAGTGCTCGCGATTGGTGCGGTGATCCGGTACGGGGACGAGGTGCGGGATCCTCTGCATGGCGGAAGCTCGTAGGCAGCCTCGACGGTGGCGATGGATCAGACTCTTCAAGACTGGCTGGACAGTGGCTCTCTGGTGGAGGTATCTTCGTTCTCCTCTCCTTGATCTGTTCTTTGCTTGGGCCTGCATTCCTTTTCATTTTTGGGTGGTGGTCGGAAGGATGGGTTCCAACGGGCATGGGGTGATTCCGGCGACTCGTGTCTTAGGTTTGGCGGGTGAAACCGCCGGCGGCAGTTGCGGGTTGCGGGGATCAGTGGCCGTTCTGGCGAAAGGGTTGTGGCGGGAAGGTGGTTATGGTGGTGACAGGTTGGCTGTGTGCTGGTGGCGGGCTGGCTGTGTGGTGGTGCTGGGTTGGCCGTGTGCTGGTGGCGGGCTGGCTGTGTGGTGGTGCTGGTTGGGTAAAAAAAGTTGTTGTTATCCATGCCATATATATTTTTGACTGAATGCCATGTTGCTTCTCTTTGCCACTTGAAATGTGATTCCATTTTCTGAATTTAATCATAAGTTTCTTTGAATCAATATTGGCCACTTTAAATTGATTATCTGTTGAAAATAGTAGCACACACGGGCACAGGAATTTTCATGTCCAGTCTTTCATATCAACAGTAGCATGTCCCACCTCGTAAATACAAATAGCAAGAACGTCAATAGTGCACCAGAACAATAACTGCCATAACTTCTATATTTTCACGTAATCACTTGCTTATAGGCTTTTTTTTCCTGCAATGCGGAGTTGTAACTAGGGGTGCACATGGTTCTGTTCGGTTCAATTTTGTCAAGAACCATGAATCGAACCATATCTATCGGTTCTGACTATATTGGAACCGAACCGAACCATGTGTATACTTAGAACCGAACCGATTAAAAGTCGGTTCAGTTCAGTTCGGTTCTCGATTGAGATTGGAAATAAATATGAACCACTACATTATTTTACAATGTATTAAATTTACTCTTTCACTTCTCTTTTACATCATGTGTTATATTAATATATTCACTGTAAGCTCTTCTTTTTGTCGTTTGTTATGACTTATGACCATCAACCATGATCAACAAAGAAATGAACCAACAAGGCAGCAAGAACCAGCAAGGCAGTAACTGGACCACTGATGGGACAAGCAAGGCAACAACTAGACCACTACAAGGCAACAACTGGACCACCGATGGGAGTATGGGACCAGCAAGGCAGCAACTGGACTTCTGCAGGACCATTGCACAACCGTCGAGCTAGCAGCATGCTGGTGTGACTGAGCGTCAAGGCGTTGAGCGACTAAGTGAGCGTCGAGCCAGCGACGTACTGGCGTGAGTCCGTGACCTAGTGTCGAGCAGTGACTGAGAAGGAGTGGAGTACGAGGCTAGGGCTAGCCGCTAAGAGCACCGAGTAAGGGTGGCTACCAAGCGTCGAGTCGTCAACTATCGACCACCATCCGCCAGACCACCACAAAGGCACAACCCGACAACCGCACAGAGTAGAGGCGAGACTACCAGAGAGCACCTAGCCACCCACCGTCGGCGCCTCTTACTCTCTTCTCTGATCTCTCACGAGTCACGACAGCACAACCTAGGGCTTTGAAATTTAGCCATTTAGGGCTTTGAGGGTTTCGTTTTAATGTATATTTATAGGATTTTGAATGAGAATGAATGGTGAGGATTTAAGTATATTTAATCTCATTGTAAATTAAAGGTGGAGAAGTAAATTAACTATATATATATATTATATTAATATATAAGTCGATTCTCGGTTTGGTTTGGTTAACCACACTCAGAACCAAGAACCGAACCACTAAGAATGGTTCCATGATTTGAGAACCAAACCGAACCAATCAATATACATTAACCAAATCGAACCATTAAAAATGGTTCGGTTCGATTCGGTTAACCGGTTCGGACCGAACCGTGCGCACCCGTAGTTGTAATTGCATGCCCACTTTATCCACATTGTGCTTTACTTAAGATGATGTGCTGTTTTGTTTTGCCAATGAATGTAATACCACGTCTGACTTCAAGACTTGGGCTCCAATATGCTTAAATATTCTACATTTACCATGCCTACTGTTGCTATTTAACTCTTAATTTGACCATTGCCTTCTTGCAGGATGACCCAGTTCTCGAGGAGGGAACCTCATAGCCTTCTTGGGACACGTCGTCTAGTTATCGTCCCCGACGGCGAGGTAGTTCCTCGAGGTCACACGCTTGTAGTAGCTCGACTCCTACTGTCCCTGTTGAGGTACGCCGAACTGGAAAAATTTGCATACATGATACAAGTCTGTGATTTCATTAACAAATGTATCTTCAGGAGTCTGGCAACTTTGCAGGGTGACTGCTTAACGGCGATCACATTTGCGAGAGCCCAGACTTTGCGGTAATTAGCTTGCCTTAGCATGCCTTGACTATGATAATTTGCTTTCTAACTTTGTATTTATTATGTTCTTGCCATTTCAGATTGGCGATGCTAACCGGGTAATGCAGTGTCACTGGACCTCGATGCTCGATCACTTCCACCACTTACCCAAGTTCTTACAAGATTTTCTGCTTCATCGGTCCCCATTTGGTGACTTACTTCACATACCAGTCATTCACAGCCATTATAACGTTTTTCGAGCTCTGGTGGAGATTCGAGACACATACCTTCCACTTCCCATTTGGAGAGTTGATTGTTCTGCCCGATTAGTGGGCCCTACTGATAGGTCTCCCCTTTGGTGACAAGCCGATCATAGGCGAGACCACCCACGGAATGCACCTGGCCCCTGCGTATTTAAGTCGTGTTCCTCCTAAACCACCTCAGGGGAAACACATGATTATAGTGGGGTGGCTGAGAGAGTGGGATAAGTTCTGGCCCAACCTTGAGTCAGGTAGCGACGAGGTAGATTTTGTGCTGAGGCATTTTTTGTTGGACTTGTTGGCGATGGTCTTCTGCGATTCTTTTGCCTACTACATCCATGCAGATTGGTTAGCATATCTAACCAACTTGGAGTACTTGGACCACTACGACTGGGCTGATGCTAGCTACACCTGGTTGATTTACGGATTCGACAATGTAGCCAGGCTAGGGCGCCAATCGTATGTGGGATTGTATCCCCTACTTACTGTAAGTATTTACTATTTCTCTTTGTAAAAAAAAAACTCCCTTTTGATGCTATCTGAGTAACTGTCTCTTTGCTTGCTATTGCTAGTACTGGATTATGGAGCACAGTACATGGGGACACAGTTTTGGCCGCCTTCGTGATGAACTTCTTCCCCTCCCCTGCCAGTGGGTCGAGCCTGACCACCGGGCCACTACGGAGGTGTATAGTCCTACCGATATCTGCTAGATTTGGTAGAGCTCGAGGATGTAAGTTTTCATCCTATGGACTTTATTTTCTGCACGTCTGTATTGCTTGTATTGCTTATACTTGTCTATTCCTGCAAATAGGTTCACTTACGCCCATTCTCCAAGTATGACAACTTTAACTGGGCACCTCGTAACTCTGGCTGGGTTCTAAGGGATAAGCAAGTGAAATTCTACTATATGAAGAAGTCAACTTACTTCCTCCCGAGGCGTGTGAGGCACCAGTTTTTGAACGAGTTCTGCATTCCTGCCCCTCCTCCTTCTGACATGGATCTTCCGGTCCCGTCCCGTGCTACGGCTAGGAGTCGACATGCTGCTGCTGTGGCTTCTCAGGACAGACACGTTCTTCGAGAAGTCAACTACACAGACTATCTGGCTTGGTACAGGCGGGTCAGGAAGCTCTATCTCTTCGAGGAGGCCGTGTGTGATAGCCAACACGGAATGTGGTACGCTTCCGACTAGGCCAAGGTAAATTGTTGTAATTTCTGCTTGAAAATTTCTTTTCATAGAAAAGGATAAATCTGACATTTGTTTTACTTTACAGGGCTTCGAGGGGCAATTTGCCTCTTTTTACGAGGATATCCGGCGAAAAAGGGTATGCCTTTCCTTTTATATATCATCTTACTTTCATTACAAACTTGCCTGATACTTTTCCAAATTTATACAGGAACTACACTGGCGCAACATCATCTGGGTACTTCTTCCCTTTTTTTTATTTTTGCTACTTCCTTTTACATTATGCTGGCCATTGATACAAATCTGACATTCTTTTGACAACAAGTTTATCCAGCCCATGAAGTGAACGTAGCTAGTAGCGGAGAGTTCACCATGGAAGCATCTGAGGAGGACCGCTCTGACACAGAGGTTTCATAGAGGGTTCAAAGATCTTCTACCCACTCTCAGGCTGCTGCTGCTGCCTAGTGGTCACACCGGATCACTCGACGAGAAGCTCGACTTCTAGCCAAGAGCTTTCAAGAAGCGTTGTCTGACAAGGAGGAGTCAAATGAGGAGTAGCTGTCTTCTTTTCTTTTCTTTTCTTTTCTTTTGCCAAACATTGTACAAATGCTAATGTTGTATCTTGAACAATGTATCTCGAACATTGAAAACTTCTTGAATGCAAATCTGACTTTGGAACGCAACCCTCTTCTTGGGTACTTGTTTGTGTGTGAAAGGTACATGTTCATGTAGGTTTCAAGAACTAGCGTCGATTTGGACAAGCTTCATATTTTAGGGGAGATTCTGCCCAAACTCCAGCAGAGGGCGTGCCACCTTGGTGCGCCACCGATGTGCGCCACCCATGTGCACCACCTAGGTGCGCCCAGTATGTGCGCCATCTTGGTGCTCCTCTCAAAATGGCCAGTTTGCCTTCCTTTTCTGCTACGACCCTTTGTTTTTTCCCTATATAAATTCACATTTCTAGCAAACTCCACCACCATCTATACTGCAAAAACATTCACATGTCTTCCATTTTACTTGTAGTCCCGTTTTAATCTTCTTTGGCGCTGGCTACGCCTTTTGTCCTCATCACAATGGTATGTGAGGTTCTGCTTTGACATGAATCTCTGCATATGCATACGTTTCATTGCTTATTTTCTTAATGCGTATGTCTCCTTGCTGATTTTCTGGATTATTTGTTTCCTTGCTGATTTTCTGGTTGCATATGTTTCTTTACTGATTTTCTGGTTGCATATGTTTCATCACACGGATTATAGGAAGGTACGTGTGGCTTTTCTCATATTTTGCAAGGATATTCTGTTTTCCATAGATGATTTCTGATGCATATTTTCTATCTTGCCAACTTTCTTCTTGATGTACAATCTTTGTGTGTATTTTCCTATCTTGAGATTATGCTTTGCCAGATTATTTTTTGCACCCCAATGTGATCATAGTGTGAAGTTATTTTTTGTTCATACCTAAATGTGATTTTGCACCCCTCCTGCCATATTTGACCCAAGCCCATTTCCACAAGGCTACCCCACCATGGTGACACCAAAGTTCTGCTCTAATGTTCTGTGAGCCTGGATTGATGCATTGACTGTTGCAGATCGTGAGCAATTGTGGATTTGGAGCATATCTTCCACATTACTGAATATTGCTAAGGTGGAAGTGAACTGGCATTTGCTGTGTGCTGTAGCTAGATTCTGGAAACTAGCTTTCCATGTATTTCGCTTCAGGCAGACGAAACTAACTCTGACCTTAGAAGAAGTCAGATAGATATGCGACCTGTCACCATACAGGTCTCCGCCTGTCTTTATGCGCCGCAATAGCTATGCTTCGGTCCTGAGTCAACTGACCAGTTTGACTTGAAGTGCTTGCAAGAAGAGCCTTATCTGCAAGGGTGGATAGGCTACCATGCTACGCTTGGACTATTTTGACATGATTATTAGCACTCGTTCGTCCTTGGGTAGCTTGTGGCTCCATGGCTTCACGCTTCCTTGGTGAGCTCATTTTTAGCCACGGCCGGATGACAGTTGCTATTGAGGTGGCGGAAATAGCATTTGCTATGATCACTCGCCAAATTGACCTTGCCCCTATTCTTCTGACGGAGACTTACATTGGCTTGGATTGGGCACTGAAACGTTCCAGGCATTTCTATGGCTGCGGTGCTCTAGTTCAGGTGAGTAAACAATGTTACTTCAATATCCTACGGTGTTGATTTAACCATTTAATCATGCTCTGCTTTCCTCTGCTAGGTCTGGTTTGCTGCTCACATGGGAGTGGAAGTCCTACTTCCTCAACATTCTGCATTTGAATCTTATAGCCGTACCAACCATTCACGGACCCTTCCAGGCGTTTATGAGTTGTGCAGCAGACTGCGGAATCTCACGAAGGACACTGTAGTTTGCTGCATTCTGTTCTCAGCCCCAAAATCCTTTAGTGTCTTCTTCAATGATAGGGATATGCGACTTGTTGTCCTTCCAAGGCTAGCGGGCAGCGTGGAATACCATCCTGTCCGTGTTCTTCGCCAATTTGGCTTTTGCCAGGATTCAATTGAGCAAATTCCCATCCATGATTGCTACAAGAGATATATTCTTGACTCTGATGTGACAAGCTCAGAACTAGCCTGTATGACGCGTGTCGGTATTCAATCCTCTAATCTTGCCATTACTAAGGGTTCAGACTGCACAATAGAGTATGAAGCCGAAATACGAGAAACATGGCCCATAAGCAAAATTCCTCCTAGTGGGACTTACTTTACGGAGGCTGGCAGCTCAAAAAGACCAAGAGTCAACTGAAATCATCCGGTCCACTAATATTGGACGAGCAAATCTTGTAAAACTGATGAGCTGTAATAAAATGAGAAATTTGCTTGCATATTGTGTCGTCCTAACTCTTGTATTGCTTGCGCTTGCCCAAACATTTCTTATAGCACTGTCCCAGTGATTGACTTAGAATGGCAGTTGGCATGTCCCTAGTCAAGGACCTTTTTCCAACGAAGAGAGTGATTAACATGTCCCTGGTCAGAACTCCCTTTTGCCAATATTGCAACTTAGAAAGGCAGCTGGCATGCCCCTAGTCAGAATATGGACAAATGCCTTGCAAAATGATGCAAAAATACGTGATTTATAAAACTAAATGCACAATGCAGAGGTTTATAAACATGGCCGCCCTCAGCGCCAGGAAAGCCTGTATTGCCTACTATAAGAAGTGAAAATGTCCTCAACTCACGTGACACTAACCTAGACACTTAGGTTTATTTGTAGCTCTCCTTGGGATATCATGGACTCCGTGCCAACTTCCTGGTGCACCAGTCTGGTCAGAGAACAAATCATCAACTTTGCATCATGATCGACATGCTTTTCCGGGTGTTTTGGACTTTGATGTTTTTTGGTGTTTATTCTCTGTTACATCATGACTTTGTATGCATGATTTCAGCCTAGATAGCACTATTTATAGGACTTTTGCATCTTGCATGTTCAGCCTGCTATCATAATCTGGTGAGCTAATTGCCCCATGAACTCCTGTTTAGGAGATTCTTATGCAACAGTTCATGATCCAGATCTAGATGGCATAGCTGAAACCGATTGTTTTATTTAGTATAATGGTGGTGTGGTCATGTGTGAGGCATATAGCCCTTGAGCACAAGACCCACATTGTGTTTTCATTCTTGGATTTTGATGGATACTCATGATGCATGTTCTGATGGGTTTTCTGTAAATTTATAGGATTTTATATTGCATGGCATTAGGCT
>JAMKQA010052358.1:0-11410 GCA_024699735.1 Posidonia australis | reverse complement strand
TATATATATATATATATATATATATATATATATATATATATCTTAATACTAAGGAGATAATTATATGAACATAAATGATTAGGATAATTAATAGAATGATTGTTGAAATTATCTAAAATAAATTAGTAAGATTCCACTTAAGATGTGGTTAGATAAAAGATTATATGACTTAGAGATATGAAGTCTTCTTCGAAAGGTTAGATTGGACTTTAGGGACCATAACTTGCCCTAGGTCTAGATATTGTTTGGCTTTGGGTGTGATGCACTGAATGAGAAATTCAATAGCACTGCTTTAGATGTTTAACACTGATCTGGTTGTACCCTTGAGGGACTCGAGCTAGTAGCAGTCTTATACATTGGCTCCAAACTTAGAGCTCTGGGCAATGTTTGGTGTGACCAAGACACCTAAGCACTCAATCGATCTTAGGGAGGGGAAATACCTTTAAGGTTACGAGTTGCTTACTTAGGGTGAGGTTCACGTGTTGTGCGACTTCTCTTGGGTTCACGAATTTTGGGTGTTTTCTTGGGTTGTCGTAAGTTGAGTAAGGCACTCTAGGACTCAGGCACTCCCAAGGTATGGTCTTTTGTACCAGATAGAGGAACTATCCAGGCTATATTTTGTGGTATTTTTAAAAGGTTACTTAAAGGATTTCAAAATGGTTTTCCAAAAGGATTTTGGAAAGAGAAATGCATAGGCTTGCAAATGGTTTTGGAAATTTTTTTCTGGTTTTCTATTTGTGGTGGACCAATAGGCCAGAGGGTCGTGTTGTCTCGATCAGGGGATGTAGGCTGCATTCTTGGGTGGTCGAGCACATCGCCTAGGTTGAGGTCTTGAGACCATGAGACTAAGGTGTGTTCGTTGGATCCTTGAGGTATGACACACTTGGATTGTTGTTCACGAGATCAAGGTTGAGGTTTGCGGGACGAGGTATTGGTTGAGTTCGGAGATATGATACTCTATTTGACCCAAACACTGAGGCCTAGGATACTATTTGTACCTAGTGGTATTGTGGCAATAGACGTGGGAGGTATGAGACTCTTGCGTAGTTGGATTTGATACCTTGGTTGTATAGGTGCTGAGACTTGTGGATGTTGGTTGAGCCTAAGAGTGAATAGTCTCTAGTGGTTCTAAGCACTGAGTTAGGTTGTCGAGTAGTATACCTTGTGGTTTGTCCTAAGTGACAAGATAGCTTGCTCAGGTGGGGTGAGCAACTTTCTCAAGTGGAGTTAACTTTTGAGGGTTTTATAGGTTGTAGAACTACGGGACGGGCAAACTCCTCCACTAGGTGGTGGTCCATGGCAGTGCAGACGCTGTGGTAACTCCTCAATGGGCTGCTTGTGGTCGGTGTTGGCTGCTTGGCGCCGGACAACACGACATGCCATTTGACTTATGATTTTTTGTTGAGCCTTTATTTAAGTAATCAAGCTCTGGCCTAAAGGAGACTGTAGTATTGTGTCTGTTGTGGCGTAGCATTTTGGAGCAGTGACTTCATCGTTTTGGTCTAGAGGAAACCATAGTGTTGCGCCTATGTGGCATGGTGTGGTGGAGTAATGACTCTGAGGCTTTGGTGTTATTGCTTAGGTCAAAAGGGAACAGTGTTGTACAAAGTAGAGGCTTTGTAACTTGTGTTTTGTGACTATTGTGGATATTGTGGGTGCTATAAAGAGCGTGCAGATACCATTGACTGTTTGATCTGCGTAGAGAGTGCGTGAGGTCAGCATGTGTGGCTTTTGGGTTTGGTTTGGCAAGAGAGGCAATTTCAAGTGTGCATGAAGGATTTTGAAAAGAGCGTGTATATGGTCTTGAAAAGGAAAAGATAAAAGAATGGTTTTAAAAGCTTGATTTTTGAGGTTTTGTAGCATATTGGACAATAATGGATTGTCCATTGTAGTATTGCGACATCTAAGTAGGGTGCATGTGCTTGTTTGTGTAAGGCATAGTTACGCCTGTTTTCTCGACGTGGTATGTCAAATTGTTAGGTGGGGTGTGTGTTGGGTGACCGTTTTGAATGGTTACTCACATATACTTTGGTTTGGTGTTTTTGGTAGGTACAAGATAGCTATTGGTTGCTAGAACACATAGGAGGAGTCACGTTGTGACACATCAGGGATTCTAGTGAGTTTGTAGTTTAGTCTATTTCAATTAGTTACTGTTGCTTAGTGTACTTAGATTTAATTGCATATTTAGTGTAATTGTTAGAAAATAATAATAAAATGAAAATGTAGCTAGATTTGAGTGGTAACGACTTGAGGGTCGTTACATGATGGATCTAAGCTCTCGTAACTAGGTTGAACCCATCACCACGTCAACCCCTCCTAGTGGTAGAACAAAGAAGTCAGTCACTACCTTGAAGTCCTCCAATCTCAACTCAAGGGAAGAGCATATTCCAATGCTCTATACTCTATCCTTGTTTGCTACCATAACTTTGAAGCAGTGGTCGCTAGTAACCCGGAGCCTTAGCCGTTTCACTAGTCGACTATTAATGAAGTTGTGGGAGCTCCCACTGTCAATGAGCACAGTGATGGGTAGGTTCTAGATTACACCTAGCACTCTCATGGTCTCTGCCACGAAGGAGTTCATGATGGCCTAAAGAGATATCTCCGGAGTGGCTCCCTTATGTTTGAGGGTTCGTCTTCGTCATTGTCCACCTCAATGTAGAAAGCTTGTGGAATCTTACACCGATGACTGGGTACAAACTTCTCATCATAGTTAAAGCAAAGTCCTTTCTCTCGTCTCTCCTTGGCTTCAGCTAGAGACAATTGTTGGAAGGTCGTGAGAGGAGGTCGTGCTGTAGTGGGGGCATGTGGGGTGGGCAGCAAGCCCTTTCCAATGTCAGAACGAAAACTCCGTCGATGAGCGGCTAGCTTTTCCTCTTGGACTTTAGCTAATCCTACGGCCTTGGTGAGGGAAGTGGGTCGAAACATCTGAACCTCTCATTTGATCTCGTCCTTGAGGTTGTTGACAAAACAACTAACTAGGAAAGCCTCATTGAGCCCAAGGACTTGGTTAGCTAGGTTCTCAAAACCTCCTTGGTACTCCCTTAGAGAACCCATTTGCTTGAGTTTGATGAGGGTTCCAATGGGGTCTTCAAATAGTGTGGGTTCAAAGTGGGAAAGTAAGGTTTGGATGTACTCCTACCATGATTTGTTGGATTTGGCTTTCACGTAACATTAGTGCTATTGTAGAGCTTCCCTTTGGAGTTGGAGTGAGGCCAGCATTACCTTTTGGCCCTAAGGGGTGTTGCGATAGTCGTAGAACTGCTCCACCTGATACAACCACCTATTGGGATCTTCCTTGCTGTTGAAGCTAGGGAAGTCCAACTTGATACACGTGTGCGTGTTCCACCATCTAGTGGCGAACTAGCTGGCTCCAATAGGGCGATATTTTTTCAGTTGTGTGCCAAGCTAAGAGAGAGCTTCTCTTATTGGGTGGTCACCTTGTTGTTTTTGTCCATAAACACATCACTTATGGTTTACAATCGATCCATAATGTGGCCTAATGCCACTTTCAGGTTATTGATTTTCTAAGTCGTATTCATCTCTTTGGAGTCAGAAACGTGGTTGCAGAACGATGGCTATGATACCACTTTGATACGGGTATATCGGGAAGAGCTCATTGACACTCTTAACTAATCGCAACGGGCTCGTCGATGGCCAATTATGGCGGACAAGAGGGAGGTAGAGGAAGGAGAAGGAAGCAGAAGGGGGGGGAGAGAGAGAGAGAGAGTGTGTGTGTGTGTAGGTGTAATCACTACTCCTAAGTAACAACTTTTTCGTTTTAATAGGTGTAGACATCTCGATTTTTTAGTCACTTGGCAGCAAGCTCCTCCGAATGATGCTCTGGTTGCGACCACCAAAATCCTAGCCCATTCAGGTCCACACTAGCCCACTCTGACCCAACTAAAATTAAAATCAAACAAAACACATTTAAAACCCACTTAATCAAATTAAATCCACTTAAAATCCAATTAATAAAACAAAAACCCTAATTCAAGTCAAAATCAAATAAAATCCACTTAAATCTGTTTAAAATTCAAGTAATTAAGTGAAAACCCTAATTAAAATTCAAAACCCTAATTCAAGGCCAATTTTAATTAAACTTTAAGTCCCAAAATCAAAAATCAAATTTAAATCACAAAACCCTAATCAAAAACTTAAAATCAAAAACCCTAAAATACATGAAAATCCCAAAAAAAAAAATAAAAAATAAAAACTGAGAATAATTAAAATCCTAATTTAAAACCAATTAATTAAACCTTAACCACAAATTTAAATAAAATCATAAAAGATGAATAAAAAGCCTAAATTAAAATTCAAAACCCTAATTTAAAAACTTAAAATAAAAAAACCCTAAAATCCATGAAAATCCCAAAAATAAAATAAAATAAACAACCTAAAGTAATTAAAACCCTAAATCAAAACCTAAATAAAATACTTAATTAATTAAATCAAGTGAAAACTAATGAAATCTAAATGTAATCTAATCAAATCCAAAATTTAAATTAACCAAATCAAAATCAGAATTCAAATAAATCCAAAACCAAAAATCAAGATAAAACAATTTAACCCATTTAAAACCAAGACAAATCATTTAATTAAATTTAAATCATCAAATAAAACCTTAATCAACTTAGAATATTACAACACAATAATCAATCCAAATCCCCAAATCAAATCAAAAATCATCAAATTAATCTTAAATTTAGATCACAAAACAAAAGGAAAAAAAGGAAAACAAAAGAAAACCAAACCCTAAGCCCAATTCGCACGCCCAATAAGCCTAGTAAATGCTTAAACCAAAAAACCTTATAAAACAGAATAATAATTCCGACAACCCCTGCATTTTCCGACGATCTCTCCGCTGTGATCTTCGGCAGTCAATCCCTGCTTCTCCGACGTGAGATTTCTGACTCCGTGATCTCCAGGCGTTCCACTTCTATCGTGCCCTCGATCCCACGACGCGAAGGCGATCCCCGAGGAGAATCGACGGTGGAGGAAGATCCTGCCAGAGTTTAAAACTCCTCACCGCCGACAGCCCTGGGGGACCCATTTTTTTGCCTCCAGTCTCTCCCCACGTGATCCAGCCCCAAGAGCTAGCCCTGAATCCACCCCAGAGAAGACCCAAGCACTCCCCTAATCCACAGCCCCTCTCTCATCCTTTTCCACAGTCCAGAAACGTCAAGTAGTCGCAGCAAGAGGAACCATCGGAGCGCCATCGCCGTCGAGCACCCCGGGGAGACAACGCGGCTTGCTAGGTAATCTCTCTTCCCTTCTCTTTAAGTCCATGGCACGCCCCTTAGGTTCCTTTAGTTTCCTTGAGCCAACCACGGTGGAGCGGAGCCCCTGAGTGCTGTTGTCCCTGTCTCCGATGGTGGGTTCACCACCAACGGTGAGGCCCAGGAGAGACTCCCAGGGTCGCTCCTCCTTCTCCTTCCTCTTCCTTGGGGAGTTCCCCTACTCTCGAGGAACTTCCCAGACCTCTCGCCGACCCGGAGCTCTCCCACCAGCACCGCTGCTCTGTCGCCGTCGCCACCGTAGCATCGACCACCGTCGAGAAGACTCCTAGGGACCTCCAGACGTCCCCGCTCTGTGCCATCGCTCTGGAGGGTTTGTCGCATGACCACGATCCTCGGAGGGTCCCTATCCCGCCGCATGGACCATCGAAGCGCCCCGACGACTCGCCGCAGCCCTCGCCGCTGACGCAGAGGTGGGAGGAACACCTTTGACCAGCCTGGACCTCGCCACTACCTCCCAGAGCTTTGCTGTGGCTCCCCACAGCTTTCCCAGCCAACGCCGTGCCGTCCCATCGCTGCAACGCCCCCTGCCAACACGTCGTCGTCTTCCCTGATGCTAAAGGAGCGCCTCGCCGGAGCGCGAGGTTGGGGTGGGTGGGGGGGGGGGGGGGATCCTTAGGCCTCCCCAGCCTCCTATGATGCGCTGGAAACCCTCACTGTATCAACCACCAGCTCCTTGGGCTATCGCTCCCCCTATTCCTCCACTGCAGTGCCCCTAGCCAGTCGTCGAAGTCTCGTCGGAGTGGTTGCCGGAGGGAGAATGCCGGCGATCCTCTGGCGATCTTCGAATAGAAAGGTTTTAGGTCCAGCCCCCATAGGTCTAGGTTATTCTTATTAGGTCCTTAGTTCATTGCATTTAGGTCCCGTAATTTGCATGTTAGTCCCTATGACTTTTTAAATACTTTATGTTCTTTTCTTTTCTCTGCAAAATTTGCATATAATCTCCTACATCTTTGTTTTAATGCATTCACGAATATTTTATCAAGCTTAGGCCCTTATTTTCTTATTTTCCTTGCATTTAAGTTCCAAACATTTACATTTAGCCCTAGTAGCATTTTAAAAATGAGTTTTCCCTATTTAAATTGCATTTTGAACCCTAAAAGATTTAAAAATCACACTAGCCATCATAAAAAAAAATCAAAATTTAATTATATTTAGGTCCTGATCTTTGCAATAAGCCCCAGAGTTTTAAAAAAATGAGTTGCATCTTGGAAATTTTGCATTTTAATCCTGAGAAATTGCATAATTACGCTGACCATTATTAAATCCTATCTTTTATCACATTTAGGCCCCTAGAAGTTTGTACATAAGCTCCTGGTTTCAGAATAAACAATTCCTGAGTATATACAATTTACATATAGACTCTTAGATTATTTCTAAACACATCTTTTAGAATTTTAAAATGTTTTCCTACATATCTTTGTTGTTTTTCACGTATTGCATTCCTCATTTTGCATTTAATCATAGACTTCATTTAAGAGCCATATTTTCTCTATAAATCAATCTTTAGTTTCATATTTTGACTCCATTTGCACTTATGTGTGAATTTTGCATTTTAGACCCTAAATTTTGAGGAAATTATCCAAGTGCAATTTTCACATCTTAGTGCCACATTGATATGGGATCCATCATCTGCATGTTAAAACAGAAACCATGAATGTAGTTTTCATCTAGATCCTCATCTTTTTTGTGAGTTTTGCGTTTTAGTCCCCGTACTTGTATTTTACTGTGTTTATATCGTGTTATTGTTTTTCCCTTCATGTTTTCTTGCAAATAACACCTTCTAGGTGTTCTGTACATATTTTGACATAACTCAGACCATGCACCATCCTCATGCCTGTATTTATCATATTTGGCCATAGAAATGACCGAATTGCCCCTATGTCTCTAATCCATATGTATGCACTTTAGTTTTGCACTCAGTCTTGCATAATCCCTGTCCAAGTCATCCTTCAGCACTTTTTATACATTTGGGCATTTATTCATCCATTTCAAATAGTTTTCATCATATTTACGCATCAATCCCTCCTTTTAAGTGAGTTCGTGTTTCTTGTGTCTCCTTTTTCGGATTTTTCTCTGTTTTGTTTTCGGGGTCTCTCGCTTTGCATTAGATTTGATTCTATTTAATCTTGTGCTTTGAATTTTCTTGATTTAATTTGGATTTCGTTGCCCGAGGGCGTACATGAACTGACCAAAAAGTCCACATTGGCCCGTTTGCGGTTTATCTTCTTCGTTTCTATTTTCACTATTCTGAAAACTTGGGTTGACTCTGCTTCTCATCTTTTGGGCATCAGTGTGGTTTTCTTGAACATTCGAACCAGAAACGCTGTCATTTTATGTGATTTTCTTCGCATGGCATCATTTGTCCATTTTATGTGGGTTTCTTTGCAATTCTTCCACCCAGATTACCGCAATGTTTTCCTTGTTTTTGCCGAGCTAGGTTGTTTGCATTGTCAGTTTTCTCGAGGTTTGGATAGTTTTCTGAGCTTTTCTCATTAAGAACCTCGTCATTTCATGCGATTCCTTTTGTCGTGTCACATTTTACGATTTCATCATTTTATATGGACTTCTTCGCAATTTTAGCATACCGTCATGCACATCCATCTAGTCTTGTCATGGCATTCACGTTAGCATGTTCAGAGCATGATCTAGACTTAGCAAGCATTCATTCAGTTGTAGCAAGCAATTTAGGCTAGAAAGATCGAGTTTTCTCTGACGCACGAGGGTGCCTACCACTTTCCTCGTGCGTAATAGGAATCCTTACCCATCCTCTGGTTAGCAGACATCCAGTCTTCACATCTGCATCTCATGCATTCAAGCTTTTGTGGTTTTCCTCGTCTTTCTCTTTAAAAGACTAGGTGGCGACTCCTTTTCTTTTTCTATCTTGTGCCTTTGGTATCTTGACATAGCTATAATCTTCTCCCTCTGGTGTGACTCCACGCTGGACCCTCAGGTTGGCATGGTCACAATAGGACCCTCCTAGGTGATTACAACTGACCATTAAACAAACTACAACATCAACTTAATAAAAGCACTAACAACTATGCTAACAATAGGGCCAACACTAAGCTAACATCGCCAACAACTTAAGTTACGTACTGTGCCGCATGGCAGTAAGGCTCAGCCTTCCAGTTACATTCACCAACTGCACGACATCTTTCAGCCTTACTTTAACATCCACTAGTTGTGAAGCCTCCAAGTTTGGTTGTATAGGATGGTTGCTGGTGGGCGACGATCTCAAGGTGATTCCTGTTAACTTGGTAGTTAAGTTGGTAGTGTGGGTGTCAATATCACGGACATAGAGGAGGTTATAGGAGGGCAAAGGATGAATTAGAGGAGGAGAAGGAGCGAGATTAGGTTTTGAGGTGAAGGAAGAAGAGACCAAGACTCTTTTAGAGAGATAATAGGGTAGCGCAGAAAAATTCTCATTCTCCCTCAAATAAAAGGAGAGGGAAAATATCTCAACATTCCGTCGACACCACAACAAAGACCAAATCAACTACCCACCACACATGAGTTGTGTGGATATCCAATCCACAAGCAACTCCTCCAGCATTACCATTTCCAAATTCGCTTTGATATTTTTTCCCCTCTCCGAGCTCCGTCAACATCCCATATCCATGGCTCCATAGACACATCATATCTACCTCCAGTCCCTCCATCTCCACCACACCGAAGTAACTCCACTCCACCACAGCAGAGATCGTGTCAGGGACTCGGATGGCTACAATCACCCACTTGCTCTTGTCCAAACCCTTATCCTCCCCTCTCTGCACAAAACGCAGAATAACCACAGCAGCAGCAGCAGTCCCTCTTCCTTCCTCTTATCCTTCGTCCCACTCTTTCTCTTCGTCAAAGTCCAGTAAGCCACGAAGGCGTGGTCACGTCGGTGTGTCAGGACCCACCATCCCATCCACGAAAGCCTCGACCAAGGCCAACGAAGCCGCCACCGTTGGCAAGGACGAACGAGTCCAGCAAGTCCACACGGCCGACGAGTTCGACGCTGCCCTCCGAGCGGCGAAGGGTAGGCTTGTGGTCGTGGAATTCGCGGCGAGCCACAGCCCCAACAGCCGTCGACTCTACCCGGTCATGGTGGAGCTGAGCCGCACTTGCGGTGACGTGGACTTCCTGCTGGTGTTGGGTGATGAGAACGAGCAGACCCGTGAGCTCTGCCGGCGAGAAGGCATCGACAAAGTTCCCCACTTCAGCTTTTACAAAGGTATCATCGTTATCAGCATTCGATTTCCTAATCTACCTATCAAAATAGATTACATTCTCAAATAACTTTTGCATACGGCAACTACCTGCATATTTTTATCGAGGTTGATGGTATTCGTATTGATAGTGATATACAACTGGTACTGAAACTGACAATCCATCGTAAATAGGTTGTAATTTCATAACGTCGGATCCAAATTCAAATCTTATAGGAAACAAACTTGGATGCTAATATTAACGAAGACCAACTCCAAACTTAACATTTCACAAAAAAAACCCATCAAACAGTCTGGATCCTGATCAATTAGTTATAAATAGGAAAAATAAATTGGGTATGATTTATACCTGATACAAGCATCCAGTGTACGCTCTTAAATCCCAAAATATAAACCAATAATAATCTTCTATTGATATAAACGAATAATGCTATGAAGAAGATTACGAGAGTACAAAATATAGACATGAAAAAATCCCAAACATCAATACCGAAATTGACCGTGACCTTAAAAGGGAAAGCTCCAAATTTTGAGCCTAGATATCTACGGTCGATTCTATTAATTGTTCTATCTTGTGAAAAAAAATGGTACGTAGGCAGGAAAAAGTCACATAAGAAATACATAAGGTTTTACTTATATGGTTTGAAACGAAGCATGTCTGTCCACAGGAAATAGAGAGAGAAGGATTAAGATGTCGACGAGTAATTATGAATAAATACACTTTCTTCAAACCTAGTAATAAACCAGTAGGGCTCAACATATTTATCTTGTTAACACAAAATACATGCATTAATATTTGGCGTGAGATACTTCAGACAAGGTCACCAAGATAGACTCGATAGTGTAGGACTTGTTCAATATAATTTGTAATCTAAACTAAAAGATGTCAGCGTAAGCTGAAATTTGGTGTTTGACATCCCGACTAGATGTTATTGTATGTTGTTAATTACAGCAGATGTTTCAACCACACACTCACACAGAAGATGTTTCGATCGATATCCAGTTAATTATATGTTGTTAATTAAAATCTTAGTTATATCTATAATGTCCAACGAAGCCAAATGATCCCTCAGTTGCCTTATTTTTAAAGCCATTTCTTGGTAGCTAGTGTTGGGTTGTTGTCCTAAATATTTCTTCCCTTGCAAGATTCGAATCTGAAGAGAGTGTGCGTTCCAGTCTCCTGGTCAACTGTGCCATCACAGTTGGTTAACTCTAATAAGATTTTATCATCTTTATTTTATCCAGATCTCTAAAATAAGAGATGCTATCTCAAATCGCTACGTACGTGAAAATGACGATGCTATGATATTTCTTTTGTAGGTGATACATGTTTTGTTTTGTTTTTTTGTTTTGAAATTCAATTGCGATACACATGTTAAAAGCACTGAACAGGAATGCAGAAAATTCACGAGGAAGAAGGCATTGGTCCGGACGAGCTGCGCGGCGACGTCCTCTACTACGGCGACCATCACTCTCTGGTGGAGCAGCTGCACAGCCGCGGGGACGTGGAGAGTCTGATGAGTAGGGAGAGCGGGGAGAGCGGCAGGCTGGTGGTGCTGGACGTGGGGCTGAAGCACTGCGGGCCGTGCGTGAAGGTCTACCCGACGGTGATAAAGCTGTCGAGGTCCATGGCCGACGCAGTGGTGTTCGCTAGAATGAACGGCGATGAGAACGAGAGCTGCTTGGAATTCTTGAAGGGCATGAACGTGGTGGAGGTACCGACGTTCTTGTTTATTAGGAATGGTGAGATCTGTGGAAGGTACGTTGGGTCCGGCAAGGGTGAGCTCATAGGGGAAATTCTCAGATACCAGGGGGTTAGGATCACCTAAGTGCACTGGACCTGGGCAAGTTTGAAATGGCCACATTGTTTGTTATCGGCACACATGTGTAAGGATTTTTCTA